>JABUQX010087142.1:32500-53101 GCA_015478945.1 Trachelipus rathkii
TGGTTTATATATATATATATATATAATATATAATATATATATATGTAAATAAATTTCTTTATGTTATATATTACTTTATACATTTAATATATACATTTATCAATTTATTCTTCTATATATATATATAATATATATAATATATATATATATATATATATGATATTGAGAGGCCATTCCTATTTCTCCACCTCTTTCGACTCATTTACGCCTAATATTGAAATATCTTCTAAAGATGTTATTTCTGGTCTCACTGAGCTTAACACAAAGAAGGCGTTCGGTCCTGATGGTATTCCTCCTGTGGTTCTCAAAACTTGTGCTTCCGAGCTTGACTCTGCCTTGGTAAATTATTCCATTTCTGTCTTTCTACTCCGACCTTCCTTTCCTGTAGGAAATGTGCACTCACTCATTCAGCCTGTGTCAAATAAAGGGGTGACCCCTCAACCCTCAAACTAGTGTCCATTTGCTTTAACTTTTGTTCTTTTTAAAGTTTTCGAATCTATCTTTAACAGGAAGATCTGGAAACAACTCTCTCTCTCTCTCTCTCTCTCTCTCTCTCTCTCTCTCTCTCTCTCTTCTCCCCCTCTCTCTCTCTCTCTCTTCTCTCTCTCTCTCTCTCTCTTCTCTCTCCTCTCTCTCTCTCTCTCTCTCTCTCTCTCTCTCTCTCTCTCTCAATTTTTCTAATTTTATCTTTGATCGCCTGTATGGCTTTTGTAAAAAGCGCTCTACTGGTGATTTTTCTATTTTTTTTAATCCTTGTCCACTGCCATTCGGCATTTCGGTGAATCTTTCGCCGTGGCACTAGGCATACCAAATGACTTCGATAGAGTCTGGCACATAACTTTGATTTCTAAACTTCCCTCCTTCGGTATCTGTCCATCTCTCCGTGACCTTCACAATGATTTCTTTTCCGGTCGTTCTATAGCAGCTGCTGTAGACGACCAACGTTCGTCCTTTAAATCTGTAAATAGTGGTGTTCCTCAGGGTTCTGCCCTATTCCAACTCTTTTTCTACTTTTCATTAATGATCGTCTCTTTATTACTGAATCACCCATCTACTCCTATGCTGACAATTCCGCACTTCATTACTCCTTTCAATTAGTTTAAGTTATATGAAGGGCAGCCTCGGAGCAACTAATCTCTGGCAGCCTTGGAGCAACTAATCTCTGATCTTTCTCGAATTTATAATTGAGACATTGAGAACAAGGTTGTTTTCAATGCCTTAAAAAACTAAGTTTTGCTAATTTTTAGTTTGCTCTTAATCGTTACGGGGATGTAATATGTGAAACCATTTTTTTAATTAAAATTTAAACAAACGAATAGAGACATCGAAACCCCATCAAAATCAACTTTTTACAGCTCGAAAATGCTGCATGTTGCTTTTTGTTTTATGCAGATCGGATGATAATTAAGGAAAATGTTGCATATTTGCAATATTTAAACAACGTCAATTAAGACCGGACCTTTCCCTCAAAACTCGGGAATGAATTCCATTCGGACAGCTTCCCGTCCTAATGTTCATAGATTTCAGGAGTTCATGCACCCAATCAAATCACAGTTAACGGCATGGAACAGCTTAGAGGAGGAGGAATAGAAGGAGGATTACCAGAGTCGTTCAGGATCAAATTAGAGAAAAAGAAGAGGCCAAGTGGAGTATTATCGACAAAACTATCAGAATTATTTAGAGTGTAAAAGGCAAATTAACAGAAGTTGTTAGAGAAGTTTTTGCCGAGAGGCCAGAAAGATATAAGGAGGTCAGATCACTTTAGTTCAGTAAAAGCATACTTTGTTCTCCCAATCTCTTTGCCGAAATGATTTGAAAATTAAACTATATTTAGATGGGTCTATTATATAAAATCACTTGTAAGTGAATTTTGACCCCCAAACACCAAAACCCCAAAATTTCCAATTCCCTACTTGGGGAAAATTGTGTTGTCATAATGAAAATTCGTGATAACTTTTTTCTGTTCATCCAGTCGGTATGAAATTTTTAGAACTTGCATAATTGTGAGAGATATACCTTCTAATTTAGATCATATTTTTGTACACCAAACAGATTTATCTCTAGAAAGGTAAAAAATTCTATAAAAATGCAATAATATTCCCACTAAATAGTGTATTACTCTTCTTACCTCTAAGAAATTATTCTTCTATTCTTCCGTAGTAACTTTAAAGTTACATTAACATAAGTACGAGTAACTTAAACTACTACAAAATCCTATCCTCAATAGAGACACTCATTACAGTATTATAGAAATGAAAATAAATAAAAAATAAATATCCTTGCAATATCAATAATTTCCATATTTTTAACATTTCTTAATTTTCTTCCTTCTTCGCCAAGACAATTTGTTTCTTCATCTGAAATAAATTATTTTTGCTATCACCTTTAATTATTTGAGTTTCTGAAGGATCTACCCTTTTAAATCAATCCATTCCTATAAAAATTTGTAAGATTTTATAAATTCAATTGGCATATTTGTAGATACTGTACTATGACTTTTTTCTGAAAAAATTTTCTGTTCAAAAAAATTTCTAAGTTCAGAAAAGTTAAGCTTAAGTTTAGGTTTTGTTTAAGAAAAATGTAATATAGTGGCAAGCTTCTGGCATAATTACAGAAGCTTGCCACTAAAGAATTTTCTTAAAAAACTTTACTTAACAACTTTTCTGAACTTATAAATTTTTTTGAACTTAGAAATTTTTTTCAGAAAAAAGTCACAGTACAGTATCTACAAATATGCCATTCAATTTTTTTCCAGCAAGACCCGCCATTCTTCATCTTCGTCGTCTTCAATGATTCCAAGATCTTCGGTGGAAAGCCATAATTTAAAAACTGATGTGCGAAATAGGTATAGTCGTTCCTCTCTAACTTCTATAAATCAGTTAGCGAAAGGAGAAAATGCTTCCAAGATTCCCTCAAATAATCCAACATATGATCAAACTTACACTCGCCACCGAATTTCCCGATCTAATTCCAATGTTCTTGAAGGCGAGGCTAAAGAATATTATAAAAGTGCAAGCACTGCAACAAGTAATCCTGGTTTATACGGTACCTTATCCAGAAGCCAAAGAATATCATATGAAGCTATGTACGACGACGCTCTGCTGCGAAACCTTGCTAGCAGCACCTCCGCCATATAGACACGACCTATAAAGGAATATAAGGATGAGCTCTTATGGAACCATTGTTGAGGGAAGAGAAGAAGAAAGACGATGTTCGACAATATGTCGAGTTTACAAGGAGAAGAAAGGGATCAAAAACATCTAAAGATATATATTTGGGAAGAACTAGTTCTTATACAGTTCCATTTATACAAGAAGGGTAAGACTATACAAGTATTCATATTCGATCTTAATTTTATTTATTTATATTTTCATTCGTTGAAAAATTTAAATTATTTCTATATTTATACACATACATAAATGAAAAGACTTGGTACAAATAATCAATTCTAACTTTAAATTTTAAACTTTGCAGAATGAATCTTTCGCCGGCGTATGAGCAGAATGAATTGACAGAAGATAGCAATTTTATAAAATCAAATAAATCAAATTTTGCGAACACAAAAGACAAACTTTGCCGTGGAGCTGTCCTTCAAATTTCCAATAATGAAGTTAAGTATCCCAAATTAATAATAATAATAATAATAGATAATAATAATAAATAATAATAATAGATAGTAATATTATTTAATAATAATAATAATATATAAATAATAATAATAATAATAATAATAATAATAATAATAATAATAAAAATAATAATAATAAAAGTCTTATATGGTCATATATTTGTGTTAATAAGGTATAGCTGAATAAATTACTTTGTGGCCATTTAATATCGCTAACTACACTTAAAATGTTTAATGCTTTTTAGTGATTTTATTTTGTTAATCATCACCAATGTGTTTGTTATAACATAAAATAATACATACTATTTAAGCGTTATTTCTATTTTAAGCGTGCAACAGCGACGGGCGATATCATATAGTTCCTCTCTAGAAGGCTAACAAAGATAAAAATTAATAAAACCAATATATATATTATATCATTATATAGTACGTATAACTATGTAAATCTATTTATATTAGTAAGTATATTATATCTATATAATATATATACTATATATTATTATTGAATAGCATATGTATATTATACTATATATATATATATATACATATTATCAATATAGTTATGTAAATGCCTTAGTAAAATTAGCCATAGTCCGAGCAAATTCCACTTGCAGATATTAGCAAACTATACACTATGTAATAAAACAAATTTAGTAACAATAGCTTTCGGCCTTTAACAACAACGCCGCGGTGGTATACCCTCTTTCTGAGTTGTTCTTCAAGCTAAGACTAAAATATAAAATTAAATTAAGATTAATATAAAACAACATTTTTTCATTGTAGGTTTTTTGTTTTAAAGCATTCTAAAAAAGTGTGAGCTAGTTTAAAAATGTATGTTTCAAGATGCGGATCTATTGTGTATTGGGTGATATGTGGTCTTTGCTACAGATGATGAAATTTATCCGTGTTCGGTAATACAAAAAGATTCAGAAATTTTTCTAAGGGGTAAGAGTTATCAATATGAATAATAGGTGTCATGGTTGGTTTATATACTCTATGGCTGTTGCATTGTGTGTGGATCTATGAATGATGAGACCAGAGTTAGGATTGTCAAGTTGTAAGTCGTATTGTTGGTGATTGCGGCGTGGGAAGTCATGTGTTTCTCCAAATATGTATTTTTACAGTTTAGACATGGAATCTGTGTAAACACATTGAAGCATTTTGGCTAACATTGTATAGTGTGTGTTGAGGTGTTTGAGGGATCCTTTTTTTGAAACGGTAAAATGTTGGAAGAAGAAATTTGTCATGGGAAATTCTGGTACTAGGAATCTGTTTAATATGTATTAGGATAGTGTGGGGACGGCTAAAGGGATGAAAAAGAACGTGTGAGTTTCTGTTTACTGTGTTTTGTGTGTTGTAATAAGTGGATGTTTGGCTCTGCGCTCACATGCTGGAGATGATTGAGATGTCATATGTGGGTAAAGATAATTTCAAAAAGTGGAAAAAGATGAAATCAATTTCTCTCTTTCGCTAAGTATAAACGGGCGAGCAACCATTCTTAAAGCCTTGTAGAAAATAGGAGATGATATAGTGTACTCAATCGTTTTTGTGTTTACGATAGGACTGGGATGAGAACCAATGTGAGTTACTTGGCCTAAATAGTAGAGGTGGCTAGTGGGGTTTTCGTAGATGTGAAAATTTGTTATGTAAAGGTATTGTCCAGTCCAAATCATCAAAAGTATCAAGAAAAGGAAGGGGATTGTTAAATTTAGAATTTCTAATTAGTAAATTATTTCCTGATGTCTCAAGTGTGTATGTTCATTAATGTGTGTGAGAATACTCCCACACAGAGTTCGATGCTTAATAAGGCTCGCGCCAAGGGTACGTCGCGGCAAAAACATCAAATCAAACATATCATCATAACCAGAGAAGGATATGTTAGAAAGCAATGAGGATGAGGTGAAAGGGATATGACCGTAAAGTATCAATAAATACACCACTAAAAGATGGTTAGCTAAGTATGAGTGTGCGGGATCATATAAGGCGGCGAATCCATGCTTCAAGCCAGAACCCTCCTGTTATGTAGAAATCCGACATTATTAAGAAGTCGGACATAAATTAGGTTATGTTTAAGGAGCGAAAGAGGAGGAATTAAAAGCGATTGTTTGCATGACAGCGGAAAACTATGGACGATGAGAGAGCAGTGATGAAGATTGATTTTCAAGTTGAAGCGTAGTCCTAGAAGAGAGATTGCCGAGTTGAATGGGACAGGCACAGATGTGGAATAAATCCGAGCAACGTCGAAACCTGAGAAGGTTTATGCTGTACGTCATCAGATGCTTAGTATCGATTTTTTTGTGTTTGGAAAATCATAAAAATCTCGGTGTCTTTCTATATGTGAAGGAAGACAATGTATACCCTATGCCAGGGGTTTGAGCTTTTATGGCACCGATTGACTGTCACGGCTAAAGCCATTATGATAGTTTGATAAGTACATGGAAGTCAATATAGGACCAGCATGATAGGTCCTGAGCTGGATGCGTACTTATTAGTATTATGTAGTGTCCTTTGCACGCTCATGCATACCACCTAGCTACATGTGTAGCCCGATAAGCTTGCTCGGGTATGAGAAGAGTTTAGTCATTATGCAGTAAGGGGGATATTCTGAAAGAATGTTTTTTAGGTTATGTTTGAAGTTCAATATTTTATTGTTGAGTTTTATTAAAATGCGGTTAGTTGGCTGACGATGTTCTGGAGTATGTGTTACTCGTCCATCAAGCGAATTGTGTTGCACTTTAGTGATGTATTCGTGGATGCGTGAGAATTAAACCAATTGTTGTGTCCTTGTACTGATCTTGGATAACTATAATGTTGTTATGTTTAGAAAGTTGAAGATAGAGCATCACCTAAAAATGTTGCTGGGAATTTATTTAGATCATGATGTGGTTTAGCCAAATGTGGAAGTTATTATACCTTTAAAAAAGTCAAAAAATTATGATTTTTTTATTATAATTATGATGTGTTTTTTTCCACAATTCAAAGTCTGTAATGAACCCTTTTTATGGGATCTTTCTGCTGTAAAGAAAAAACGATAGTCCGATATCCGCAAATAGTTATCTGTTGATCTTTAGTGTTAATTTGCATAATTACGAAAAGATTATTAATTTGTTTTCATTGGTTTGAGCTTGAGACCAAATACGTTATAATGAAATCGCTGTAGAATTTATCGTCTAAATATTGTTTCTCTACTGAAATATTTCATCCTTTATATTATGAGCATAATTTAGTAAATCCGAGAGTTCTGCTAAAGAGTTAGGGTGAGTCAGATACCATAAGTTTTGGAAAGCCGAAAAGCCCGACAGAATTTACGCGAACTTAAGATGTTTTCTTATGAGTTTAATTATAAAGGAAATGTGTCATTATTCAGGAAGGTCGCCTCAAAATATTTCTCGGGAAAGCGAGACTTCACAATCCAGACTTATTTGTTAGTCTGATCAGAAGTGATGGTTATCATTGTTCTAGGAGATCGACTAGATTTTTTAAGAGACACCGTTGTACTAAATATTAAGTGTCATGCTTGCTTAATATTAGCCAATATTCATGTAGTCCAATATATTTCCTGAAGTTTTTTTCTCCAAGTTAAAAGTGCTCTAATTGTGATAAGTCGTTAACAGGCATGTTAAGATAAGTTAATTAGCTTAGACTCTAGGACGCTTAATTAGATATTTCATTATAGTAATCAGCCTATGCCTTCACAATAGCCGTCCGGAAAAAATCACTTGAGATTTCTGGCATTATAATATTTAATAAAACAAAATTTTATAACAGCATAGCTTTCGGTGCCCTCAATCCAACACGTCGGCCCTCCTTTCAGTTGTTTCTTAAAGCTAACCGAGACTACACAAGTCAATTAAAATGTTTAAAATTAAGATTAATAAAAAGATAAGTTTGAAATCATTGTATTTTTGTTTTAAAGATTTGAAAAAAGGTGAGTATTTTAAAATGTTGTTTAAGATGGGATCTTATTGTTGTAGGTCTATTGGTTTGTAGATTGGAAAATTATCCCGTAGCTTCCGGTAATAACAAAGAAGATTCAGAAACTTTTTGCTCACACGGAGTAAGTATCAATAGTGACTAATAGGTTGTCATGTGCGTTTATAAATCTCAGCTTGATGCACCTATGTGTAAGTAGTGGATCTATTGACATGGCTGAGGAGCAGTAAGTTAGGATTGTCACAGTTGCGAAGGTCGTATTCCATGGGGTTGTATTGTGCGGCACGTGGAGAAAGTCATTGTGTTTCTCCAATATATTTGTATTATTTACAGTTCATAGACATGGAATCCTTGTACAACACATTGAAGATTAGAGGTAACATTGTTGTGTGTGTGAGGTTTTGAGGATTTTTTTCGCAAGGCTTTCAAAATCCGTTGGAAGAAGAAAACTTTGTGATGGCGAATGTTGGCAAAGGATCATCTGCTTTAATTATCGTTTGATGGTAGGTGGGGCGAGGTGATAAAGATGCAGAAAAGAAGTGTGAGTTCTGTTTACTGTGTTGTTGTGTGTTGTAGATAACGTGGATTTGGCTTCTGTCGTAATAGCGGAATTGATCTGATATGTAATCGTGGCGGTAATAAAGAGAGATTACATTCAAAAAGGTGGAAACGATGAGAATCTTCACTTTCAGTCTTGTAAGTATATACAGTGGAGCAAAATTACTCTAAACCCCTCCTTAGAGCGAACAAAGGGATTCACAGACCCTGGTTTGTACCCCTAAGATCTTCTGTGTAGATTGCGATGACGATGATGGGATGAGCAGCACAAACACCAACATAGTGAGTGAATCATGTAAGGCGAGTGTGGCAGTAGGGGTTTGTCATAGTTTAGATCGGATCAAATTGTAGTTTATTGTCAGTCCAAATCATCAAAGTATCAAGAAACAAGGAAGCCGGTATTTTATTGGAAGAGGGCTTCATAGTAAATTTTATGTTAGGGTGTGTTATGTTATTAAGGTGTGTGAGAATATCCAAAGAGTTGAGTGTTAAGTGGGCTACCGCAGGCCAAAAACCATCATCAACATATCCTTAAACCAGAAGGATCATTAGAAAGAAGAGGCATGGCGGGCGATAGCGGATATGGTAAAGAGTGCAATTAACTTCCATAAAAAGGATGTTACGCTCATGCTGAATGGGGGAAAGGGGGATCCCATGCTTAAGCCAGAAACCTGTATTTTTAGAATGAATTTATTAAAATGAAAAATAGTATGTTAAGAAGAGAGGAGGATAAGTTTTTGATGAGAGGGAAGGGATGAGAGAGGAGGAAATTATTTTCAAGTATGAAAAGCGTTTCAGAAAGAGGAGATGCCAGTGAATGCGGGAACAGGGCACAGACGTGACATAATGAGGACAACGTGAAACTGAAGAAGGTTATGTGCTATTGTTGATGTTTTTTGCTTTTGGAAATAAAAATCTTCGGGTTTTCAAATATGTGAAGGAAGAAAAGTTACCTATGAGGGGTTTGAGTGTATTAGCTAACCATCAGTGTTTGATAGTTTGTAAGTTAACGTTGGTGAGTCATATTAGAGATGATAGGTCTGACTGGGGTATTTTGTTTGGGTGTCTTTTGTCGCGCCCTGGATACTACTAGAATGTCAGCACTAGTTTCGGGTAGTGGAGGATTTTAGTTCTTAGTGATAGAAGGGGGATATCTGAAAAGCACCATGTCATTTTTTTATTCATAACCTGTTTGAACAGACGGTTGTGTGCATGTTTTTAATGGGGTTAGTGCGTGACGTTTGGCAGTATGTGTAACTGTCTATCAAGAATTTGTGTTGCATTTAGTGAGGTAGTCGGTAGTGTTAAGTAGTGCTATTTTGTTTCCTTTGTCTGATCTTTCCTAAACTAATAATGTTTGTTATTTGTTAGAAAATGCTGAAGAAATAAGAGTCATCATAAAATTTTAGGTACGGGAATTTATTTAAGATTATGAGTTGTTGAGATGTTGGAAGGTTATATATACCTTTAAAAAGTCAAAATTATAGTGTAGGTCGCATTAGATTTTTTCCACAATTTGAAATTGAACCTACTATTTTAATATTAAATTTATCACCATTTACTCTATTTTTATCGTTCGACATCTTTTGTAGTAATTGATAATTAGAAAGATTTATAATTTGTTCATGGTTTGAGCTTGAGGTCCAAATACTGCTATTAATTAAATTTTAGTTGAATTTATTTTTAGACACCTGACCCTCTACGAACTCCTATTCACGGGACTGCATACCCTTAGCCCAATAGCCTACATCTCTAGACATTCACCATACACACCCTACCGCCACACCTAACACGTTCGCATCGTAACACCGAAAAACAATTACTCTGCACTTCCAAGCTCACATCACGCTACGGCGAAACCTACCATACAGCCTCAAATCACATCACTGGAACAATCAAGGCTGCGTATCCGGATCTGAAAGCTACACCCATGCCATTACTGCGCACGCAACGTGACCGGCAACCAACCTTCTTCTGCTCAACATCGCTTTAGACCACCGCACAGACAGCCATCACACTTCGGACGAGACCCGCCACCTTCTAACAGCGGGCCTCGCCTGACCCACGTGCACAGCCCAGCCGCGCGACCGGCCAATCAAAAGCCCACGCGGGCCACCTCGCGGCTCTTCTGAGGCGAGGCTTTAAATCGCAGGTCGTCCACGCGAGACTCTCCCCAAAATACATACAAGACCCCAAACCCACCACCGCTAACGCACAATACTTCATACTAATACTCAGTTCTCACTTACCACAAACTCCCCCTCTTATTTAGTATGGAAAAGCTGCAACAGGAAAAATCTTTCCCTTCCAAACACTTTATGGGTCTGATTAACGAATACATTCCTTTTCAAAACCTTTAAAAAAATGAAAATTAAAACACGGGCACCCACCACGGACGTTTCAGGCAAGCGAAAGGGGGAAGATTATATCTATAACCGTCTTTCAATTACTTGCAAAGAGTGGTACCAAACTATCACTGCGAATTTACATCATGCTGGTACCGGCCAAACTTGACTTTGATTTTGACATTTATGGGCTCCGCCATATTTAACTCCTTTTTCTGCACATATTTACGCATTATTGCAGACAGATCTCTATAACAAGAATTTGAATAGGAAATCATTTTTTCGCACTATTTTGGACTACCGGCTTTTGCTGAATAAAATATTTTTTCCCAAACTGGAACGATCCGAAATTTTCAAAGACAAACCAAAAGACCCAATTCCGGCTTGACCTTGTTCATACTTGTAAATTCAATGGAAATGAAACATGGCGTTTTTAGCCAACACTTCTCCCCTGTGTTGGGCAGAGTCCCGCAGGGCTTTACAAACTTCACACGTTTTGATTTCCGCAATGAAAAATCGTTCGGACCACGATACCTTGTTAAAACGTACCATGACATCCGGGAACAGCATTTTCCCTCAGCTGTGTGATAAGTCTTGGGTCTTTCTTTGAACAGTTGAAAAAGCTTGTGTAACCACAACGGTGAAAACTGGGCGTTTGCCCTTAAAATTTTACTCCGCTTTGGTTTCGAGGACAGGCTCCATCTCTTCTAATTAAAAGATCTAATTCCTGGTTCGGTTTACCTTCTAGTCTCTATCATCCGCCTACTTTAATCTGGATAAAAGCGCGTTCCGTAGGGCAGGTCCCACTAGTGTATTAATGTCCTCTTGTCGGCTCTTCTCGCACACACTCACACATGAGCACGCTGCTTCACTTTAATCGTTCCCTTGTCTAAAAGTCCCAGCGGACATCAAAAATTTTCTCTCTTGATGTTTGATGAACCTAGCGCTCTATTTAAATTGCCGGTGAAGGCTGATTTCATTTCTTGGAAAGGCAAAACTTTCCAAACTATCTGTTGAGATTATTCATAATGATGCAAACTCCCATAGCCTTCCATTCTCCACCCACCAAAAGGCTTCAAACAGTTACTATTATGGAAAATGGCAGTCGAAGAACCTTGCAACCGTTCCTCCCGCCGAACCTAACCTTATTATGGTTGGACCCACTGTCCTGCAGGCTTCCAACAGTCAATTCTCTTAAGACTTCATTCTAGATGGACCAAATTTAACATACGCACCGCACCATTAATCTCCTGAAAGCGCCATGTCATGGCGTGCTTGACTTAAAGTGGCGCCATTCTCGCACTCAAATCTGGAGTGCTTGATGGCAAAGCTTCTTTTACGTCTTTACAGTGCTCCCTAACCAGCTTGGGACTATGGCGTGTAGATATGAGCAGGGCCTCCCCATTTCTTACTACAACCTTTAAGATTCCAACCAAAATGAGGGCGACAGTATTCTCCTCCTTTGGGACGAATCGTAAAGGTCTTTCAATCGTCCCCTTCCCGGCTAAGTTTTGAAATGGAATCCGAGTTTGATTTGCCACTCTCTCGTCTATAATCTATCATATCATAGTGTGCACAAAATTATTCTCTCTTTTCATACCCCGATACCATTCCGGTTTTCCAACGATTCTGCGAAGAAATTACCTCAGGAAAGCCTCCTTCAAGGCCGATTTCCAAACAGTTTATTAAACATCGTTAAACTTCCTTCAACACTCCCCAGTTGCTAAAGTCTACCATCTCATTTATTGGTTGAAGAATATACCAACTTAAGCTATTCCTTTTGATGTTCCCACCATTCTGCCTGGGGGACCTGACCTCCTCTCTAAAATCTAAACACCCCAGTTGCGCTTGTAAAATGGGGCATCATTTCTTTGTTCACATTCCGCAAGTTCAAGGTGGATTTACTCCAGGGGTTACTGACGGAGGCCTAAAATAGATAGGAACTAGATTATGCGATCTTGCTGTCTTTCCTGAAAGCAACTTCTCCCACCCCGCTTCATGTTTCAATTTTTTACCAGGTTAGGTTAAGAAGGAATAATTATTATCTTTGCCCTTTCTCTGAAATTTTATTTCATAACAAAAAAATATTTAGGTAATTTATTCAAAAATTCGCTCAGAGCCCTCCAAGCACTTTAAAGCCCCCATTAAATCTAAAAAACACAATGGTATCGCTGTACAACATTTTTCTTCGGCTGCCCATTTAAGCGCAAAATTACGACTATGGTTGGGATCCCCAATCTCACGTAGGGGTAAACTGGCATATGAAATAGCGGGAAGAGTGGTCAAAAATAGTCCCCTTCCTTCTTTCCGGAGATTGTTCTGGGTACATTCCAGATGGCTATATCCACAAGGATTGCCTCCCATCAAACCTGACTTAATTCTATCTCATGCTATCTTAACCAAGGCCTTACCGTCTTGCTTTACCAGGGGAATGCTGGGCGAAACGTGGACAGCTGAGGCAGATAACTTAGGAAATGTAAAAGCGACCCATTGGTGAATGGTCTTTCCTCTCACTGACGGAAAGCGTTTGACAAGAGGTAAAACTGCCCGCCTCCGCAATCTGACCACACCAATATTACTCTCACATCTCCAATTACATGCCACGGGATTCCTTCTATTTGTAAATTTTGCCGTTCCCATATACACAAATTGTATTCAGGATTATCTTCATGATTGCCGCTTAACTTTACCACCATTGTCGTTCCAGTTCAATTTATCCGGACCCTATAGTCCATAACCCACCTCTTTAAAAAAACAGGTCATCTCATAACATACATTGCCCTGCAATCCCTCTCCCCCTCTAATAACACGGTAACTCTATCTGCTTTGGCTTTCCATTAACTACAATAAAACACTATCATCTTCGTGAAACATGGATTATTCCCATATCTTGTCGAATCCTCACACTTTAAATAAACCTCATCTTCTCTTGTCTCCCAAGAAAACTAAATATTGCTTAACAGCATTTAATTAATTAACAATAGGAACTAGTATCAATAGCCTTAAATACATCTTTTTAGCTATCTTTTTTATTATTCTCACTTTGAATAATTTATCACCGTCAATATTTTCTTTTAACGAACATTTTTTTATTAAATTAAGCGTATTGAAGCCAGGGCGATCCCCACCCATGGAGTGGCATATATTCAAATCTCCAGTGTGGCCGCTTCCCTCGTGGCCGTGCGAGTTGATTATTCAAAACAGTTGTGGCCCGCTTACCTTCGTGGCAGCGTAGAGCTTGAACACTTCTATCTAAAACCTTACTTCATTAAATAATATAATATATAATATATATATAATATAATATCTAATGTAATTTTTTTTTTATTATTATAAACTCCGTATACTATTTATTTATATAATATTATTAATATCTGTATATAATATTATACTAATCATCAATATATACCCATAATATACTATATTTAATAATATATAGTATAATAACTATATATATATATAATTAAATATAATATACGTATACTATGATTCACCCTACTTCTAGCATATATGAGCTATTAAACTCCATCTTTAATATCTAATACTATAAATATATAACTTCCGCTCATATGCCTATATATTATTTGCATTTCAGTGTTACAGGAACTCCACCACGGCTCACAAAAAATTGTCCCCAACCTCGGACCTACACTGGGCTCTGCAACAACAAACCTATCATCAAGCGCGCTAGCACCACTATCCACATCCATAGGGATACAAGCCGCCACAGCACTACCTTCTCCCAGATAAGCTATCTGTCACATGCTTACTATCGAGCGAGCACAGTTGTCCAAAAGGCGGATCCTAAGACACTGTGTGTAATAGGCTCGACGACAAACATATCATTATCTCAGTCAGCCAAAAATAGGTTAAAAAACAAATAAGAATTTAATCCCCTGCCCATCGCGCCCTCACGTATACTTGCGAAATGGCAGAGTGTGCTCTCCATTACCGCATAATCAGTTATTGAATCCATCTTACTCATCTATGTATCGTTAGCTCAATTTAACACATGAAAATAACCCAACAACAGATAACACATTAGCTCCACTAACCTCTAAAGGCTCCAACACAATTATATAGAAACTCTACTGCTCCATTCCCCGAGCAACTGAGAATATACCGGACTCTACAGTAACCCAACTCGACAACCACAATCAATGTTCCTAGAAACAGCAATTTACATTGACTGCATCGACAACATGCTACCCCACCGCAGACAGTTCTTAACTGAAGGTGTTTCATCTACAAAATACGCGAACTACGATGGGGATAGATTCCTCCACTGTCTAGAAGGGTCTACATGAATCTGTTTACAAAAACTTCAAGTACGACTGCTTATGAAACCAAAACTGATTAGCACACTCAAAGTGCCCACCAGTACGACTCACTACCAGCGTGGCAGAATCGCAATACCACATTTAATCAGCTAAATCGGGATACAACAGATGCAAGATATGTAAACCAGACTTGCGGAGTTGGTAGGCGCGAGGGCAATTAAATTTGCAAATTTGTGAAGAGGGTCTCGTGTTCAACAATGTGAACTGGTGGGAATGAATTGGTGTGTACGCGACATACGGAGGCCTTGCATAGTATTCCACCTCGTGTTTAAAGGCCACTTCATTTCTGCGAATCTTTTTGATGTTTAGCTGCTATGTAGAAACTCTGAACATTAATTTCACTTCACCCAATCCCGACTCTTTGGCTTCTTATCCTATCGTCTTCTGAGTTTATCCCGAGCATCCAACCTTCCCTATGTTAAATCTAGCCGATTATGAATCCTACGTCCGTCCCAAGAGTCACTTTACTGTCCCAGTGAAGAAATCCACGAATCCCGATAAGAAACGACCCTCCTGTTCCCGAGCGAACCAAAGAAAAAATAAGCCTGTTGTGGGATTAGAAGTATTGAAATCGATTGACATTGAAATGTGTAATAGTGAACACACTAGAGCCTATTAACCCACCTTTGTTATAATTTGAATTAGCCTTAGTTCCGAGATAAAAACGGTGTACCCCTGGAACAACTCGAGAAGAGTGATGGAATACATGAGCCCCCAATTTTAGCTCCCTGTCGCCAAGCGAACTTCTCACACAATTGTCCAAACACGTTCAACTATCCACCTCCTAAACATCTTACAAGGTAAAGAGTTGGTTCTCCACAATCAAAAAAATAAATATTTATTTTTTTTACTTGGGAGTGGAGCACGGCCCTAAGAAAATTTTGTACCAAGCTGATATACCTGCAATTGGCGCGTCTTTATCTAGTATATAATAGGGCTTTATATAAAGCCCGCCTTGTTAGCGCGTCTATCAAGCGAACTCGAAATAAAAATATTAACACATTAAAAGCGAAATTGATAGACCCTTTACCGGTTAAGGGATTTTCAGGAAATTCCCAGACAAAGAGAAGGCGGCGCAAATAATTGGTATAACACCCGATCTAAAAACATTTTTGTCTTGCCTTGTTTTAATTAACTATTCAAACAGCAACTAAAAGGGACGGAAAATACGGGATCACTAAAGGCTGCAATAGGCGAACGAGGTCTAATTGTTCTTGGTCATAGTTTAAAACAGTAGACCATCAATAACTGCCAGGATTGCGGCCCCCCCATTAGAAATCCCCTCCTAGTCTTAGGCGACAGGGGCCCGTCCAGCTAAACACCTGGAAAATTCCATTAAGTGACACCACCATGCCGAAACAGTTGAGGAGAAAGAACTCACGAAAAAAAATCTGATGACATTTTACAACTAATCAACAGTAAACTAAAAACATTCTTTTCAGAGGCTAAAGCAATGACACCCCGTATAGTTAGTTAGATTTAGAGAGAGAGGTTTCATCGTAACAGACACAACCTTGCAAAGCAAAATTGGTTCTATGAGAATCACGGGGATTCATCGACCCATTTAGCTCGCTAAGACTACCTCATTCATTCGTCAGAGAAAAGGATCAGCATCCTTTTATGAGTGAAAAAGAATGTTTAAGCGAATTTAAAGGGCATAATAACCCTTTGAACCCGTGCCATGCCCCAAAAAAACGAGCCCCCAAAGCTAAAACAAAAAATAAGATACGATTCTGAAGCTACCCATCCCCTACGCCAAGCCATAATTCCCATCATCTTCTGAATGGTCATGATCCATGGGACATCCCCAGTTATTAATTCGGTTAGGCTTTATTTAAGCGAATAAATACGAAAAAGAAAACTGTAACACCCAAGGATGTGTAGTCTAATTACTTCGTGAAAAAAAAGAATACAGAGACGTCAAGTAGCGCCCCATCCAATATACGATTTTTCAAACCTTTCCAATTGCGTGTCTAAACCCCATGGGTGTGTGCTGCTATACATATAAAATAGAAAATCGGGAAGGCCATCCCAACCTGGAGCGAAGAAGGATTCACGTTTATCCCCGCTATTCTCCTTTTGACAAGAGAAACAATTCATAACAGGAATGTCAGTTAGGGATCGATAGCGCGGAAGCCGCAAAACAAGACTACAAAACTTTATTATATACATTCGCTACCCTCTCACCATAAGATTTTTCGCATCAGTTCGCCCAGAATTTAATCGATAGGGTATGAACAATGAACACGTAACCGACTAAAGGATGCTCACTAACTCATCGTATCGCTTCAACATCCTTCGAAGTCCTGTACCGCGACAACCGAGATTTTTTGTTTCGCCCATTCACGGCATACTCGTATTACATCGATGAATAGACGATTCAACGCAGGCGTTCTTTAAAGCGGATACCTGCCTGAAGAATTGACCAAAGTGTTTTCATTCGCTCTTCTTCTACCCCAATCCCTTCCCTGTTCGTCTTAATAAATCCAACAACTGGTTGAGTATGTAAATGCTGCAATTCACCTTCTAGGGCCTCTCTCTCATGTAACCTACACCTAAAGATCATTTATGAACCTCTGATAAATAGTTCTTATCTTAGGGTAAATAATTCAGATGTCTTACCAAACAGGTCTAGGCGTTAAGCATGGGAACACTAGTAAAGGAGTTAGCGGTTCGCTGAAAGCCAACCGATTTTGGCAAAAAATTCCCCAGCTTTTATCTTCTCTTAGAATTCCCCTTGCTTCTTATACTCTATAAAACAAGTCCAACGCCTACCTGGTGGAAATTAATTGAGACGTTTGGTGGGACACGAAAATACTCGTGGTGGAAGCCCCATCCTTCTTCTTTCTAATTCCTCCTGGTTTAGTTACCAATTGTAGATTTTATTTAAAAAATATTATCCAGGTTTAAGAGTCTGATAGTGTTTTTTTGAATGCGAGCGTGCGGGTCGTTCCTCCTCGAGGAAAAAGGCCCGCTTAACATCGAACTCTTTGGTATTCTCACACACCACTTATAATAACACATACACCGGCACCAAGCCTTAATATCACTAAAAACGCCATAAAAAGTAAGTGATGATGAAGAAATAAAACATATGATGAAAACCATACGGTCCTCGCCTTGGAGATTAAGAACTTAAGACCAAACCGAATGCTAACTAAACCAATTTCTCAAGTATGTCTCTAAGACTTAATTACTATAATCACCACTTATGAAACTAGGATTACCCCTTGCTGTGAAACGCCCTTCATACAAGGTCAATTGGACTGACAATACCGTGACCCAGTGAATACAAAATTATAAAGACATGAAACCTCTGTGCCAATTGCGATTCCTGTTTATTGACCAAAACAAAGGGCAAAAATCCTTCAATTGGAAAGAGGGAGTTGTCCGCGGAAAACAAAAGTCTATGCGAGTGTCCAACACATACTTCGACATCTCCTTAACTAACATAAGAGTAATCATACTTTACACGAAAACAAGTTTCCAAAATAGGTTCAAAATCAGGAGTGACCGTAATAGTGACGTCATATGATGTAGTACCACACTATAATAAACTAAATCTCTGACTTTTCTGTTGACGATGTTCCCAATGGATTCTTATAGAAATCTATTTCACCCAACTTGATTTCTGAGAGGATCCGCCTTTAGTCGAGTACTTTAAAGAACACTATGTTTGCGATAGATGCCCATTACAAAAAACTGCGATTTCGAAACAAAATATAGTTTCTTAGCTGCACTCTCCAGAACAAGGAGTATAAAAGCCTGCCTTACAAAATCTAAGAACCATTATTTTTCCATTATATTTTTTTATCATTCGAGTCCTTTATCCACTAAATCCAAGGTTTCCTAACTGAATATATTGTATAAATGAGTTCCTTTGGAGTTTGTCGCCGCCCATGTTACCCTCTAGCGATCTTTCTCCCAAGTTTGAAGGCAATAGAAAAACATCAACATGCGCTAAGTAGTCCTAACTAATCGGATCGAGATCGAGAGGGATTTCACCTATCCCAGATTCTTAGATTAATATAGATCCTGCAAAAAAGACTGCAACATATGATTCCGAGGGATAGACCTCAATGAAGGACTAGTACCTTATTACAAGACTAACACACAAAAATAACAATTGTCTGCGGACCCAAAGAGCATAGCTTGCTATTCGCTAGTGCAGCTTAGAATTACCCTTTGCCCAAAGTTTGATATACAAAAGACCGGAGGTATGATACCTCAGTTAATCTGAACCTTTCTTCCCGTTCTGGTACCCAATAGTCTTAGGCCCAGCCCGACAGTCTTTTATGTGCAGTCAATTGCCAAGGCGCTCATATTAAGATAAGCAGGTAAATTTAATATGAACAAACTCGCGAGTAAGATCTCTTCACGAATACCTCCAAATAAACCCTAATAGCCATATGAACTTCCATACAGATAGAGCAGGAGGTTAGCCTCAGATTGCGTGTCAGTATATATAATTCCTAGGCCCCATAACGGGTAGGCCATAGTAGGCGATTTGTAGCCTTTGTGTTGAGAAGCCCGTAACCGATTCAGAAATATCTGTTAACATGATGATAATTCTCCCACCACTTAAAACAAAGCAAGGTGGCCATTTTTGATCGGACACAACCACAACAATGTTAGCCAGTCGAAAATGTGTTAAAAGTTTTCTCCGAAAAAAATTTAATTTTGCCTGTTTTGGCACGAATTAAATTCCGCTCCGGACGATGGCGTTTGCTTACAGCGACTTGCCGACCCTATAAATGAATTCATGTTATTGGATGGATAACCGGTCCATGTTGTTCTAAAATCTTGCCCTTGTAGAGAAGTGTTTTTATCATACATCTCGTCCAGTGTTTAAGTCTTTGGTATGCGGCACTCCTTTGGTGTAGAAACACACCACCAAGGGGTCCAGGATGACCCGCTTTGCCCTGGGGAAAGATTGCTGTAATCGCCAAACAAATTCTGCCGTGCCTCGTTACGAGATTATGACGAATTATCTCTCGAGGAAAAGAGGAAAGGCCACATTTAACTTACCAGTTCCGGGAAACCCGGTTATTGGAAGGCGAGAAAAGAGTGGGAATCAATCTAGTCGATAGGCGCCGTCAAAAACTTTTGTATCAATAATGTCTCGATTAATGGATTACTTGACCCAACGTACTTAAATAATCAAAGCCGCTGTGAGCCCACTCGGGACTCGGTAAACCAGCCCATTCAATTCCTAAGGGGAACTAGGATAAAGAACAAAAATGCGCAATCACAACAAATCCCCACCCTACCTAACCCAGTAGGAAAAAGAAACAAAGTTGTGAAATAGCGAGTAAACTAAACGAATCTATGAACCACGCGCAGGGAGTCCTGATTGGGAACAGCCGCCCAGCTACCAAACTATAAATTCATCGAGGTTAGTGAAGATAGAACTACAAGTTATAAATTGCCCATTGGTAAAACCGAAAGTAGGAACAAGAAAACTTCATACCCCCACTTAAAAGGAGGGTCGGTCTTTGTGGATGGTGAAGTCGCTAGTATTATAACCCATACAACCCCAAGAGAAGCGGAGTGAAAAGATCAAGCTGAACAAAGTGGAAACTTGTAATAGTCAATACCAACTTAACTATGACCAAAATACGTAACAATAGAGAAAGTATACCGAATACCTACACAAATAGATCCCGATGCTAAACAACAACCTTATAAAAACATCTAATCCTTTTCAAAATCTCAATAAAAAACAGGGATAAAAACTACACAGACTCAAATGTTAGGTCGCTTTATTACACATCTTAAATCTTAATTTTATATTTTA
>JABUQX010087143.1:0-23848 GCA_015478945.1 Trachelipus rathkii
CTATTATTTCAGTGTTATCTCTTATGACCAGCAGATAAGTTATTTTTCTAAAAATGATAATGATGTAGTGTGAATAAATTTATCTACTGATTTTAAAATCTAGGATACTCAGGCCTATATATGTACAATATTTACAGTGTTCTCTTGTTGAACTCGGCTGTCTATCCAGAATTTCACTCCAGTGAAAAGCCAAAAAAACAAAAAATAGCTAGAAAAATAAAAGAAAAATCATTTTGTCATATTTAAAAACCAAGAGGTAAATAGTATATATATTATATGTGAATTATTATATTATAATATATATATATATATATATATATATGAACATATTTAATTAAAATACATTATTTATTATTTATATAAAAAATGTAAAATATTATTTGATTACTATATATATATATATAATATATATATATATATATATATATTATATATAATATATATATAGATATATATATATATATATTATATATATATATAGTATTAATTATATATATATATACCGTATATTAATAGGGCTGCGGAGTCGGAGTCGTGAAGTTCGGAGTCGTGGAGTCGTGCATTTTTCCAGGAGTCGGAGTCGAAAATTCTGTGCTAGTGGATCGGCGTCGGAGTCGAAAATTCCTATGAGTGTAGTCGGAGTCGAAAATTTATAGAACTATTTTATTATTATTATTATTAATAATTATTTTATTAATATATAATTATTATTATCATTAATTATTATAATTAAATTAAAAAAGTGGTTGTAATAATTTTGTCAAAGGGAAGTAGTATTTTGTTTCTTGAAATATTTTTAATATACATCCACATATATTTATATATATATATATATATATTTTTATTATATTATATATATATATATATATATAGTATATACTATATATATATATATATATTATCTAGTATTATATATATATATATATAATATATATATCATCTCCTTTTTCTCCCCAAGACTGGGGGTAGGGTGCGTGAATGCATCGGAAAAAGAAAAGTAGTAGAAGAATAAAGTCCAGCCTTACAGCCCCCTCTATACCTATTAGTGAGAACTCGTCGCAGTCAGAAAATCCACCCTAGAGCTTCATGGGACCGCGACGGACCCTTACTATGACATTGCAGTGTAGGGTTTATCCCTTGGCCGCAGGATGGCCACAACATACCACTCACAAACCCCCGCCCATTCTCTCCTTATCACGTACCTTTTCTTCTCGCCTCTGCCAAACTCACATTTCTCTCCTCCTGCAGGCATTCCTTTACTGACTCAATCCACTTTTTCTTCGGTCTCCCAGACGGTCGATTCCCAACACACTCACCACTATACATCCGCTTAACCAACCGACTATCATTCATCCTTTCCACATGACCAAACCATCTCAACGTACTTTCATTTATTCTCTCATTTACCCCTTTCTTCACATCACATAACTCTTTAATACGTTCATTCCTCATTTTATCAATTCTTTTCACACCTAACACGCCCCTAAGATTGTCCATCTGAACACATTGAACTTTAGATCTATACCTCTTTTTCCAGACCATAGTCCTCACTACTATACATTAACACAGGTAACAAGATACCCTCATGGAAGACCCTAGCGCACCCAAGACTTAGTCCTTTCACATCCACCAACGATTTAATTGCACCAGCTACCTTCCTGCCATTCACAACTTTCCTACTACACTCTGCATCATCCGTTCCCTTTTCATCCAACATATATCATAAATATTTAAACTCAGACACTTGTTCCAGCTGTTCACCATCTAACATAACTTCACACCGAGGACTGTCCTTACTCACAACCATAATCTTACTCTTTTCTACCTTTTACTTTCAAACCCCTCCTTTTACACACCCTGCCAAATCTCTCTACCAATCCTCTCAAACTCTCTTCATATTCTAACACCATTTCCTGCCACCCCCATCTCTAATTCTTTCATAACCCCATCCATATACAAATTGAATAACCAAGGAGACATAACACATCCCTGCCTCACTCCGCTATTAATATAATTATTATATTATATATATATATATATATATATATATATATATATATACTATATTATATATATAATATATATATATATATATATATATATATATATATATATATATATATATATATATATATGATAATCGACAAAGTAATTAAGTATATGATTTCAACTTTTTTAAGTCAACTTGAGACTGAAGTATTGGAACTGTTAATTTTTAATGGCTGGTTTTATAAGAAAAATTACAAATTATAATCATTAAATTAGGGTATAACATTTCTTTCCGAAAAAGGCTGAAATATATTTTGTTTGTAATGTGTTGCGTCTGCATCTGTATGGTCTTTACGGTACTCTACCGTATATCATTTGGAGATTAGATTCATTGGAAAAGTGGTATATTTTTTTATTCTCAAAAGCAAGCGAAAAAAAATAGTTGAAACAAAAAAAAAATATGTTTTACTGTAACTATGTAAGCACTAAGCTGAGTCAGAGTCGAAATTTTGAATTTGACTGATGGAGTCGGAGTCGGAGTCGAAAATTTTTCTTTGAGTGGAGTCGGAGTCGGAGTCGGAGTTTGGAGTCGAAAATTTTGTTTAAGGTAGTTTTTATTAAATCAAAAATTTGAATTTAAGGAAGTCGAGGTCGGAGTCGAAAAATTTATTTTACGACTCCGCAGCCCTGGTATATATAGAAAATATATAGCAATTTATCAATCATATAAATTAAAATTACTATCATTAAATTCATATTAATTAATTAAATAAAAAAAATATCATCCACTATATTCCAATTAACATTTCCTATATTAAATTAAACAAAATGAAAACAATACATAAAATAATTAAATAAAATAAATAAAAAATAATAATAATAAAATTGAAAACAATAAATACAAATAACTAGTAGGCCTTCCTGGATATTATCCAGCTTTTTTTTCTGTTTTTTTTTTTTTTTTTTGTTAAAGGGTTACTCCTTGCCACCCTTGCCCCTCTTCAAATCCCAATGACCCTCCGTTAAACCAAAAACTGTTAAAAAAAAACAACATCACACCTCCTCCATTAGCATAAATAAAAATAATCAACAACACAAAAAACATAAGCAAACCCAATGATAATAATAATTAATGAAAAATAATAATAATAATAATAATCAACAACACTCATAAAAAAAATAATAATAATAATTTAATAAAAATATAATAATAATAATAATAATAATAATAATAATAATAATAATAATAATAATAAGCATAATGAAAATAATAAATATAATAAAAATAATAATAATAATATTTCCTGCCTCATTCTGGACAAATGAGACGTTTATTCTTTCCCTCAGGCTGGGGTGTGGTTCACCACAGTCTTCTGACACCAACAACCCAAATTCTTTTAAACGATGAACCAAAAATTTCTATTGTCAAACGTAAGAGCGTCTTTCTTCCAATATATTCTTCAGTCAAACCACTGTGCATCAGCACTTGGGTAAAATCCAGGAATCTAAGATAAAAGAAAAAAATGAAAAGAAAAAGGGTAAGAAAAAAAAAAAAAAAACTAACACCCAACACACTCCTTGCAGCTAAGTGGAAAATTCGGAGCTCTGCGCCGCGAGAGAAGTAGAAAGAAACAAGGTAAAGCAGCAACTGAAGAGAAATAAAGAAATGATAGTGATCTTATCAGTTGAGCTTCTCACCCCCCACTCTGATTCACACACCATACACTTCCTCGATCACTCATTTCACATCCCTAATTCCTCAGCTATACAAACCTAGAACATATAATAATATAATATAATAAGATAAGTAATAAAGCAATAATATAATATAATAATATAAGCAATAGCCCTAAGTAATAAAGGCAATATGATACAAGCATAAAAAAAAAAAATAGACCCTCTTCACATACCTGGACATCCTTCGAATTCAAAGTGGCCTGACTGACCATCTTTCATCATGGACTTATACTTAACCATACTTATGGAACAGATTACCACAATATGCTAGAGAGTGTGCAACATTGAGCAACAAGGATGATTTCTTGGTTTGAGGGTAAGATCTATGAGGAGAGGCTGAAGAAGTTAGGAGTGTTTTCTGTAGAAAGGCGATTTCTCATAGGGAACATGATACAAATCTACAAAATATTTACATCGTGATAATATGGACACCAATAAATTCTTCATAGTAGACCACGGATGGGAGTCCAGGGGGCACAGTAAGAAAATTAAGAAGGCATGCCAACTTGATTTAAGAAAGCATTCATTCGGTAATAGGGTTGTTAATTTTTGGAATGGTTTGCCACAGGAGCTTGTTGAGTGTGACTCAATTGCAATATTTAAGAAAGGATTGGATAGGTATATGGATGGTTTGGATATCATATAGTATATATATTTTGACTAAGCCAAATTGGCGGGTTTTTAATTGCAGTAATTAAGATTAAACTGCATGTCATGACTATAACAAAGTTATTAAAGTTTGTAGTGTGGTTAGCATGTACTTTAGCTATAGTTTTTTCTATTAGTTGTAGACTTTGTGTATACTATATAAGTTATTGACAAGCCCTATGGTGCTTTGTGGATTTGCATGAGCATGTTTGGTGATTAGTTCTATTACTGGGACAGTCTCGATAGGCCCATGTGGCTTCTTACTGTATCTTTATTTCTAATGTTCTAACCACACTACAATCTTTAATAAGTTTATTGTCATACCGGGAGCTACAACATGCTGTTTTACCCTAATAACCAATTAAAAACACACCAATTTGTCTTTGTCAAAATATACTATATGATGCCAGATAACATACTATACCATACTATATTTTTTGTACAGCAAAATTTTCACATTTATAGAAGTGATAATGTATAATTTTACAAGTACTGGTATCTTATAAAATATCAAACCTTTTCACTCATATTTTATAGTAGGAATTTTTTTTTTTTTTTTATCATAAATAAATTTTATGTTTTTAGGTTAATGAGTATTGCAAAATATTTTTAAAAAGATGTGAAGATTGCAACTGAAAAACAACTAATGGTAAGTCCTGTATTATTTAAAACTAATTAACAAGTAATGCATAATCTATGAACCTTTTTCAAGATTATTTTAATCTTTTAATTTTAAATTTTTTTAAAATTCTAGTTCTTTGCAAATAATATATACCAGTATATAGTTTTCAATTTTATTTTTGGTTGAATATATATATATATATATATATATATATATATATATATATATATATATATATATATATATATATATATATATATTTATATATTATATATAATATATATATATATATATATATATATATATATATTTATATATATATCATATATATATATATATATATATATATATAATATATATATATATATTATATAGTACTTATATATATAATATAAAGATATAAAGTTCTACATTGTCATAACTAAATTAAGCTATATCTTTATATTCATTTTAATTATATATGTATATATATAACGCGGTATATTATATATAATATATATATGATATAAATTTAAAAATCCTATATCTCTAGATAGTATATATACAATATATATTTCATTTTAATCTATATTATATATATATATATATATATATATATATATATATTCTTTATCTTCTTTCTTTTCCCAGATTGGGGGTGAGGTGCGCAGCATACACCAGAAACATAAAAGTTATTAGAAGAACATAATGTAAGTCAAAAGGAAGGCACCCCCCCCTACCATTCCCTCATACTGTTAAGTGAGAGCCCATCAAAGTACAAAAAATCGCCCTAGGGCTTCACAAGACTGTGATAGACCTTTACTGTGGTGTCTCGTCAAGGTAGGGTTCATTCCTTGGGACAGGCCTCAACCATACCCTATCACAAAACCCCACCATTCACTCCTATTATACACCTTTCTTCTCGTCTGTGCCAAACTCGCATTCCTTTACAGACTCAGTTCACTTTTTCTTTGGTCTCCCACCCAGTTGATTCCCAGCACTCTCACCACTATTCATTTACTTAAGAAATCAACTATCATCCATTTTTTCCATATGTCCAAACTATCTTAATACACTCATTTATTCTCTCGTTTATGCCTTTCTTCATACTACACAACTCCCTAGCACATTCATTCCTCATTTTGTTAATTCTTCTCACACCTAATATGCCCCTAAGATTTTCCATCTGAAAAGATTGTACCTTAAATCTATATCTCTTATTCCACATCATAATTTCACTACTATACATTAACACTACTGTAACAACATACCCTTATGCAAAATCCTAGCGTACTCAAGACTTAGTCCATTTGTATTCACTAAGGATTTAATTGCACCACCCACCTCCCTACCATTTACAACTTTCCTACTACACTCTGCATCATCAATTCCCTTTTCATCCGACATATAGCATAAATATTTATACTCAGATTCTAGTTCCAATTGCTTGTCATCCAACATGATTCCACACAGAGGACTCTCCCCACTCACTACCATCACCTTCCTTTTATCTACATTTACTTTCAAATCCCCTCCCCATTTTTCACACACTGCCAAACTTCTCTAGCAATCCTTCAAACTTTCTTCAGATTCGCCATACAAAACCAAGTTATCAGCATGCAATAAGCAGGGCACCCTCCACTCTCTTACATTCATTTTTCATCAGTATAACATCTTCCCCTACCACCCCTATCTAATTCTTTCATCACCGCATCCATATACAAATTAATTAGAAATGAAGATAAAACACACAAAATTTTATTTATTAGTTTTTATATACATTTTTTTATTTTTGCGTGTATGAGATAATGCAACTCAAAATTGACCTTTCAAATTTGGACCAGATGATAGAAGTTTAGATTTGCAGTAAAATGCTCTGAATAAAAATTTTGTAATTCATCCAATTATATTTGCCATTAAATTTTTTATAAAAATCTTATAGAAACCATAAATGTAAAAAAATTATGGCAATTTTTTCAATTTGAAAAACTTTTCAGTTTAACATAAAGGAATTAATGAAAGTTGTTATTTTATATATTTTTATATATATATAAAAAAAGATTCTTAATCATAAGTTAAAATTTTGGAGAAGGATAATTTAATGAATTTAGCCAAATTAATTTTAAAGTGTTAGGATTCACAAATTATGGTGCAAAAATAGATAAGTGTATCTGATTTTTTAAGTGAAATCTTATCTCACTTTGAGATGTGGAATGTTGCCAGCTTGGTTAAATATCCTCTCTGATACAATATTACTTAAGTTCCTTAAATTTAAGATACTTAATGGCTATACCGGGAACTAATAGTCATTGCCTAATAGCTCTTGTAGTGGAAAAGTATGTTATTACATAAATTTGTTTATGTGCAAGTTAATTTAAAAATTGGATAAAGACTAAAGGTGCTTCTGACTGGCAGGATATCTAACCAGAGTAAAACTTTATAGACTGGATGAACCCTCTGGCCAGATTTATGGTCTGAGGTTACAACACTTAATAATTATTTTTGTTGAGGAGTAGTAATAAGCATTATCACCTTATCATACACATAACTTAAGCAGCACTTCCCCTTTTTTTCAGAGTTGTTTCATAAAGATAAACTATAATGCCAATGAGAAGGATGCTAAAGAGATTGCGAAGTTTTGTAATAGACCCCAGAAATACAAAGTCAATAACTAGAACTTCTTGCACTAAAGTAAGTTTATGTAAGGCCTACTGTTTGAAAAGATTAGTTGATTATTTATATATATATACGGTATATATATTATTTATATATTTATATATATATATATATATATTATATATTATATATATATATTATATATATATATATATATATAAATATATATTATATATCTATATATATATATATATATATATAAATAATATTTATATATATATACTATATAATATATATTTATTTTATTTATTTATTTTAGTGCCCCAGGACCTCCCTTATTTGGGGGTCCATGTCATCTCCAGAAACCCAGCGACCTCCACTGTTCAGAGCCACAGGTCTCTCAGGGAGGAAATCTGATAGTGTTCTGTAGGAAGTGAGTAGGGGGGCACCTGAGGAGGAGGTGATCAACTGTTTCAGCCTCTGTTAGGCATCTGCAACAGAGTGGTGAGGTAACGTCTTGTAGACGATACCTGGGTCTGTACTCCTGGAGATCGGGGTGATACCCAGCTCTCAATCTAGAGAGTGATATTTGAATATCGTGATTGTTGAGGTATTGCTGTGTAAAGTATGTGTGAATATGTTTTGAGAGAGATGTGTTGTTTGGAGGAGGGGATAGTTCTAAAGAGTTGGCCGTAGTAGAGGGCATTGGAAGAGTGAGGGGATTTTAAACGATGTATAGTGTGATTTTGTAGGTAGTTGTGGCATGGGTGGGTTGGGTCGAGGACTTTCACATACAATTGTGTTCTTATATATCTAAATGTCCTGAATGGGAAGATTTTTGTTTCCTCGTGTAGATGCTGGGTTGGGTGGTTTTTCACACGACAGCCCATTGTAGGGAGAGTATGAGATTGACGAAGGTATTTTATACAAGAGAAAATCCCGGGATATGTTGGAGGGATTTTGGCCCGTGAAGAATAAAAAAAAAAAAAACTATATTCCCACAAAAACAAATTTCCCCAATAAAAGAAAAAGTTCTAAAAAACAAGAAACTAAGGTGAAACTCAACTTAAGTTTTTGGTATCTGTACTATTCCTATGTCAGTGGCGGAATCCCGGACCAAGAGGGATTACACTTTCTTCTAATGGCAGGTAAATAGGACTAGAATGTCCTTTAAAATACCACTCAGAAAAACAGTGGTAACCATTTACTTGTTGATGAATTTCAAATAAGGAAAAATGAAAGAAAAGGAATAACTATAATTTTAATAAAAGAAGGATTTAATAACCTAAGGAATCTAAGGGACAGTGAGTTATCTCACCTAATATAAATATATACAATAAAGTTCTCTATATATATAATAGAGCGTCATCAGTAACAGAGTTCAGTAAGACTGAATCTGAAAGGATTTACACTAATCAATTAATCTAAGATACATGGTTCAACAGAGGAGAAACAAGAAACCTTTATTGGTGAGAGACAAAACAAAACACCTGATCAATGGATATTCAGATACATGCTGAACAAGGTGAATTATAAATGTCCATGATGGAACTGATGCACAGACAACTATAAAAACTCAACTTATTCTGATGAATATATTTGTCTGATGTATTAGCTTCAAAACTAGATCTGGTATTGGCTTCTTTGTACATATCTGGTATTGGTTTCCAAGGAATGAAAAAGGAAGTTGACTCCCAGAAATGAAAAGGAGTTTGGCTCCCAGGAATGGCAGCTGTAAGAAAATGAAAATATACGACCATTATTCATTCTGTTTTGACTGAGTTTCAGAGCCATGTTATAAGTATGTATTGATCTGAAATCTGAATGGAACGATGACTAAGATGAATTGATGAGCAACGAATGATGATAAATATCATAGCATACCCTTAGCAGATAAATCTGTCCAAGAAGGGATGCCAAATCTTCCAGATAAAGGAGCGATCTTTGGATTTGAAATTGAGATCGGCTGATGGAAGCTTGTATATAATCTGGAACTGTGGCACAAAGAATTAATCACCTATACCTTATATGTAAACTACATATAAAGCATTGTGTGACTTATAAACATTACATAGGATCTTGATACCACATGAGTAGGAACCTACTTGTATCACAGGAAAAAGACTCCTACAGATCTGCTCAGGTAAATAAAGTGGCAGATTCGAAAAATAACCTTAAAATATTTTATTAACTTCTATGTCTAAGATGAAAAGAAACCATTATAACATTCGGAAGAAGGGTTAAGCAACATGACATTAAAATAAATGTTCAAAATAACATAAAATTATACATTTTAATTTACAATAGATGTTTATTGAGTAACCAGTATTCAGGTATTGTACAAAACAAAAATAAATAAAGGAGACCATCAATAATAGCGATGATCATACCTCCTTTATACTGTGATAGTTCGAAGTTGATTGTAGCTTTTGAGAATTGTTTGTATGTAGTTTTCAGTGTGGTTGTTTCATTGCTGTAGCTGTGTTGAGATAGAGTTCGCAGGATTTTTTATTTTCTATTTGCTGTGCTTATGATGTTTTGAATTGTGAGGTGTAAAGGTAAAGTAAGTGTCAAAGGTTTTGTTTAGGGGGATGATGGAGTTATTTAGAGTTACTTGCGGGTGTAATAATGATTGGTGTCTGTCGGTGGTGATCAAAGTTATAGATGATTTCTCAGCAGAGGCTGACTTTCTGTTGGAAGACAACCATGCTTCTAGACAATTTAGGTAAATCCGAGTATGATATGTAGCTATGGGTACTGAGGGGTCTGATATGGTTATAGTTATATCATCTGCATAGGTTACAAGCTCTGAATTGTGAGGTTAGAGGGTAGGAATGTCAGCTGTAAATAGGTTAAACAGGAATGGAGACAGAATAGCTCCCTGGGGGACCCTGTTTCTTACTTTTACAGTTTTTGAGATTTGGTGATTTCTGGACACTTGGGCAGTGCGTTTAGATATGAAATTAGATAGCAATTTTTATAATTGTTAGGAAAGGGTGAGTTTAGGATTTTTTGAATGAGAATGTATCTAGGTACCCTGTGTCGAAGGCTTTTCTAATGTCGATAGCCGAGAGTATTGGTCTATGGGATGGTGTTTTGTTTTAATCCGTTTGTTTTTTGTGATGTTTGTTAGAGCTGTTGAGGTGGAATGGGATTTTTTGAGACATGTTGCTGATTTGGTTAGTGAAAGTGAAGTTGGATTTTAGTGAGTATGATCTTCTCCATTAGTTTGCACAAGGAGGAAAGGAAGGATATGGGTTGGTATGATGAAGTGAGGTTGGAGTCTTTTCTGGGTTTTAATTTGGGTATGATTATTTTTTTTCCCAGTATGGAGTAATATTGCGATCAAGATTTATTGAAAATATTTGTTATGAATGAAATAGAGGTTGGTCCAAAGTGTTTAATGTAAAGGTTAGAAATGTTGTCAGTGCCAGAGGCTAGGGAGTTTTACAAAGTTTTGATTAGTGAATTGATTTCTTGTGTAGTTAATGGGGATTGATTTCTAATTGTGTTTTTTATTTAAGTTTTCGTATTATCTTTCTGTTATTTGGTTGTTTAGGTTTGTTGGAGATTTTAGAGTAGTGTTGTGCAAGGATATTGCAATGTTGTTGGGGGGAAGGGAGAGAGTTATTTTGTCTTACTGCTTCATTTGATGGTGGGGGGTTGTTTTGGGAGTTGTGGAGACGCTTTATTACCTGATTACCTGCCATGTTCTCTCCTCAGTGTTACACTACTAATGAATTTTCCATTATATGTTGTCAGTTAGGTGCTTTTTGAAGTCTTCTTTTTTATGAGTGGAGACGAGATTGGAGATTTGTGTGTTTATAATAAGTTTAGTATAAGTTTTTTGAAGTCGGATTATATTTCTTTGCTTTATCAGGTTACAGATTTGGTGTAAATGAAGGGTTGTAGTATTTTCTATGGCCTTATGGAATGTAAAGGTTGGAGACTTTATATATTACTTTGGTGATATTATCTATGGCTTTATTTAGGGAGTGAGAGTTGTTGATTTCTATTTGAGGTAGGCGAGTTTCCAAGTATTGGGTGAATTTTTACCAATTAGCCTTTTTGTAGTTTGTAAAAGTTGATGTTATTTTGGGCTGATTATGTTTGTCGTTGTATATGTGATTATTATTGGAACTTGGTCTGATGGGAGCTATATTTCTGTGTTTCATGTTATGTTGGTGAAGAGAGAAAGAGAGGAGAAAGTGATGTCTTGGGACGTTTGGGTTTGGTTTGGTTTGCTTGAGGTGGAATTTGGGTGGGGAGGTTGTTGTAATTTAGTATATTTAAGGCATTAAGGCATCTAGTTCGTCGAGAATGTGAATTCATCGATTATCTGTGAGGTATTCTCTGTACCAGGCTGTGTGATGGGTGTTGAAGTCGTCTCCTATTATTAAATTGTTAATTGTATTGATAGGATTAAAGTTGGGTTTGTAGGTATAGATGGGGAATTATAAAAAAAAAAAACTACCTTTTAACGTTCTTTACCCCTATGCAGGGGTAACACGGGGGGACCACAGGAAATCGAATTTTAAGGCCGGCTATCCCAAACCAGCGCCACCAAAGTCGAGTTTTAATTCTTGCCCCCAGGTAGATAAAACTTTAATATGTTGTGGGAGGTATTATTCATGAGGATAGTAAATGATTGGATGTTGGGGATAGGGTCATTTAATAGATTAGTGGTTTCTGGTGTGGTGCTGCGGTAGGATAGGTTGTTTTTGATTAGTGTTAATAGGGTGTGGTTTTCTGGTTGAGTGTCTGAATAAATGGAGTCATATCCATTTCCATATGGAGTCATATCCTTCTGCGTGTCGTAGAAGGCGACAAAGGGACGGTGGTAGTTGGGTTGGCTGCCCACTACCACTTATCTTTTGTCAGGAATGCTAATGCATGCATAGGAGAAAGCCGTGATCGCCGCAAACGACCTTCTATCTTTTCGCGAAAATATATGAATCGTATGGGTACATGGAATGTCAGAGGAATAAATGTTGAAGAAAAGAGGAGAGAGGTGATGGATGTATTTAGAAATGGCAAATTTTATTTGCTCGCTGTGATTGAACCAAAGATGAAAGGAAACCGTGAAAATGAGTGGTGTGGTGTGAAATATGTGTGTGCTGGTGTGGAAAGGAATGAGAGGGGAGAGAAGGATTTGCAATTCTGATGAGTGACTTGATGTGCAGAGCTATGGTAGACTTTGTGTGTGTGAGTACTAGAATTCTAATGGTTAAATTTAAGTTTGAAAAGGTCAAGGTATGTGTGGTTGTGACATATGGTCCATCTGAGGGTATTGTTGAAAAGAGTGCGATTTTCTGGGATAATCTGAATGATGTTTTGGATGAGGTGAGCAGAAGCTTCAGAGTGATTGTGTTGGGTGACCTAAATGTTTGGATGGTTGATCAAAAAAGAGATGGTATAACAGGTGGTTTTGGGGTATCGGGAGAAAATGAGAGTGGTAGGAAGGTGATTGATTTGTGAGGAGAGAGGTATGTGTGTAAATAATACTTTCTTTAAACACAAGAGTATTTATAAGTATGCTAGACTGGTGTAGGTAGAGATGATTTCGAAGTGAAAAGTATGATTGATTTTGTGTTGGTGAAGAAGATGTTGAAGTATGTGTTGGATATTAAATCAGTGAGGTGGGTTAGGAATGGGATTATCGGATCATTATGTTGTTTTATGTAAAATTAAGGTAGTGTGGGGCTTGGATGGAGATGAAGGTGATAAGGAAGGAAGTGGGTAGAATTAAGAGTGAGAAGTTAAGTGAACAAGGTAATAAGGATAAGTATTTAAGAGCGCTTGCCAGTAAATCCGTTGAATGTGAACAAGTTGAAACTGAACAAATGAAGGGAGCAGTTGTTAGCAGTTCAAAGGAAGTATGTGGATGTGCTTAAGTAGGAAGTGGGAATGTTAACAGTGAGTGGTAGAATGAAGAGGTGATGCAAGCGGTTAAAAGTAAAAAAAGAAGCGTGGTTGAATGTACTAAAAGCCGATGATGAAGTTTCAAAAGAAGGATGTTTGGAATTATATAAGAAGGAAAAAAGAAGTACTAAAAGGTGCATACGTAGGAGGAATAAAGAGGTAAATGAACAGTTTGGAAGGAGGATAAATGGGGACTTACAGGGAAATAGGAAGCGCGAAAGGTTAATAATGAGAATAAGGGGAATCTGCTTAGAATAATGAATAGGGATGGTGCTTTCATAACTGTTGAAATGGATGTGAGGGCAGTGTGGAAGGAACACTTCGAAAATCTGCATAACATGGCAGTAATGAAGAGGTAATAGTGAATGTGTGTGGGTTTGAATGGTGCAAGAAGGAATAGGTATTTTGTGGATGTCATTATTAAGGAGGAGGTAATGTGTAGAGTGAGAAAGTTTAAGAATGGTAAATCTGCAGGTATAGATGAAATTACTGGTGAAGTGATCAAGAACGGAGGCAAGATGGTGAATTGATTGGATTTGAAAGTTGCGTAACAAGGCGTTTATGGAGGTATAGTTCCGAGGGATTGGAGGAGAGCAGTAATAGTACCCTTATATAAGGGTAAGGGAGATCAAGGTAACTGTAGGAATTGTAGGGGAATTAGTTTATTGTGTTGTATGGAAGATATATGCTGGTATTTTGGTGGAAAAAGTGCGTCGAGTGACTGAAAGACTGATTGGTGAAGAACAATCTGCGTTTAGTAGTGGTAGAGGATGTGGGGATCAAATCTTTACATTGAAACAAATGATTGAGAAAATGAGGGAGAAGAAGAATAAATTGTATTTAGGTTTTATGGATTTGCAACAGGCGTATGATAGGATTAATAAGGAAGTTCTATAACATTGTTAGTGATATATGGTGTTGGTGGTAGGCTTCTGAATGGAATCAAAAGTATGTATGATGATAGTGAAACGTGTGTAAGAATAAATGGTGTCGAAAGTGATTGTTTTAATATTAATAGCGGATTGTATATGGATGGGTTAAGAAAGAATTAGAGGTGGGAGTGGCAGGAGATGGTGTTAAAATGACGGAGAATGGAAGAGAACGGTAGGTGCCCTACCTATTATATGCGGATAACTTGGTTATGTGCGGTGAATCTGAAGAGAGTTTGAGAGGATTGGTAGAGAGATTTGGCAGGGTGTGTAAAAGGAGGGGGTTTGAAAGTAAACGTAGATAAGAGTAAGGTTATGGTTTGTGACTTGTGAGTGAGGACAGTCCCTCGGTATGAAGTTATGTTAGATGGTGAACAGCTGAAACAGGTGTTTGAGTTTAAATATTTATGGTATATGTTGGATGAAAAGGGGGAACGGATGATGCAGAGTGTAGTAGGAAAGTTGTGAATGGCTGGAAGGTGGTTGGTGCAATTAAATCTTTGGAGGATATAAAGGGACTAAGTCTTGAGTGCGCTAGGGTCCTAAATGATGGTATGTTGTTACCTGTGTTAATGTATAGTAGTGAGACTATGGTATGGAATAAGAGGTATAAGTATTCTAAAGTTCAATGTGTTCAGATGGCAATCTTAGGGGCGTGCTAACCCGGGTGTGGAGAAAGAATTCGATAAAATGAGGAATGTAACGTATTTAAGAGAGTTCATGTGGTGTGAAGAAAGGAGTAAATGAGAGAATAAATGAAAGTACCTTGAGATGGTTTGGTCATGTGGAAAAGATGAATGATAGTCGGTTGGCTAAGCGGATGTATAGGGTGTAAGTGTGTTGGGAATCGACCGTCTGGGAGACTGAAGAAAAAGTGGATTGAATCAGTAAAGGAATGTCTGGAGGAGAGAAATGTGAGTTTGGCAGAGGCGAGAATAAAGGTGCATAATAGGAGAGTTAATGACGGGGTTTTGTGAGGGGGTATGGTTGTGGGGGCCACCTAGGCCAAGGGATGAAACCCTAACACTTGACGATATGCCATAGTGAGAGTCCGTCGCGGTCCCCGTGAAAGCCCTCTAGGGTGGATTTTCTGACTGTGAACGAGTTCTCACTAGGTATAGAGGGGCGGTAGGCTGGGCTTTGCTTTTCGACTTGTTATCTCTTCTACTACTTTTCTTTTCCTGATGTTTGTCAGCACATATATATATATATATATATATATATATATTATATATATATATATATATAATATATATATATAATATTATAATATTATTATATATATAATCATAATATATATATATTAATATCATATCTATATATATATATATATATATATATATATATATATATATATATATATATCAAATGTTTTAATTATTTCTTTCAGGGTTTATAATGCAACATCGTGGACTACCTTCTTTTATCAAGCGGAAGATTGTTCAGAATTTATTTTTAATTACGTGTTGTGGTTTGAGTTTCCTCCTTGGCAATTTTATGGCCGCAATTTCTTTAGATCCAACCAATTGCAGCATTAAAACATGTGCTGCAAAAATTAAGCAAACTGATATTGATGTTAAGTTACTCGAACAGTGGGAGAAGTCACCGGGTAGCACAACAAAGACTGTTTTCCTTGTTATTCTTTTTGTCAGTAGCCCGACAAATCAGGAACGGAGGGAGGTTATTAGGGAAACTTGGTTAAGTGACGAATTGTCAGATACTTTGCATTTTTTTGCTATTGGAACTCACAAACTTTCAGAAGATGTAAACGTAACAATCCAGTCCGAACATAAGAAATTTAAAGATTTGTTGCTTTTAGATAACCTTGAAGATACTTATCATGCTCTTCCCAGAAAGCTCTTGGCATCTTTTATTTACATTCACTTTAATGTTAAATACCGTTTTCTCCTTAAAGTTGATGACGACAGCTACGTAAATCTTCCTAAATTACATCAAACTATGAAATCGATTCCATATAAGCAAAGGCTTTATTGGGGTTTCTTTGATGGTAGAGCTTCACCACTAAGGAGAGGCCAGTGGAAGGAAAGCGATTGGATTCTTTGCGACAGATATATTCCATATGCATTGGGAGGAGGTTATATATTATCTGACGATTTGGTTTCTTTCATTGCTCTTAATTACAAGTTCTTAAAAATTTATAAAAATGAGGATGTAAGTGTTGGAGCGTGGTTAGCTTCTATAGACGTTCATCGCCACCATGATCCACGATTTGATACGGAGTACAAATCAAGAGGGTACAATTATAGTATCACACATATATATATATAATTAGCTGTCGTTTAAACATTATATGCTAAAAGAGAACTATAATAAATGGATAAAATCAAGAGGGTGCAACAATGAGTATATATATTATAACGCACAAGCAAAAAATAAATGACATGAGAGAGAAATTTAATTCTTTTAAAGATAAAATAATAAATCATTAACAAAGTAACTATATAAATATATCAATAAATAAATAAAATATAAATTAAGTAATATAAGAGTAGTCTATAGTACCAAAATATTTAATCAAAGTATAAATATTGTACGTATAGTAAATAGGACATATAGCGTCAAGTATAAATGTAATAATTAATCAGATATATTATGACTTTATTATTTAATATTTATAACATACTAATATATCAAATTTAATTATTATATAATATTAGTACTATTTATATTTCAGATATAATCATATATAATATAATGACGTGTTATAATATACTTTTTAAGACTTCTTGGGATGGGGGGTGGGTAACCTTTGGGTACACAAGTTAATGGTATAATCTTCGTGTCTGCCGACATATCACCCTAGTGTTTTTGGTACTTTTTGTGTTTTATCTGCAAATTCAGGCCATATAGTAAGGTAATAACTCCTCATCCTAAGAATATTCATGGCAATAAATATAATAATTAAGTAATGTTTTAAGAATTTAAATATAGAACTCTATCCTATCTCTCAGAGAGGGGAAACTCGGGACACACCTATTGAGTAGGGGTGAAATATATCGATTGTTTCAATTGAGCTTTGCTGCCAACTACTCTTATGTTAATATTGTATATAATGTTTCACTTAAATAATAATAGTATATTACCTATAATAGGATAAAATTAGTAAATGAATGTTAATAAAAATGTCAATTTAATACATGTGAGAAATATATGAATAAAATAATAAAGGGTAGTCGATTCACCCCTCTCTCAGCTCAAAAATTTTACACTTTTGGAATTCGTATTTTTATATATAATTATGCATATTTTAACTTTTAATCTTTTATTAGAGTATATTAGTAACAAAATCATAATATAAAATTATACAAATGAATAAAAATGTCAATAATAAGATGTAAAAACGATAAGAAATGGGCATCTCCGTTGATTCACCCCATCCAACACAATTTTTACCGAGGAGTGCAGGGGAATCGGACCCAAGTAAGGCCCAGTGATGAGTCAGTAGTTACTCGCAATAGTTGAACATAAAATTTTACTTTGCCAGTTTTAAAGCTAACATAGCTCGGAGTGGTAAATACACTCGACAGAGAGAGTTGAGTATTTAAAATGCATGACAATTTTTCATTTTAGTAACAAATTTATAAGAAACTAACACATTGTTTCATAAAGTGAAATTCTTATATTGAGGGTATTTTGTACCCTAATTTATTAATATTTTTAAAAAGTAAAAACTCTATAGAATAAGAGATGATCTCAAATATATCTTGTTTAGTACTACCTAGGTCCCGTGATACTGAATAAATTGGAAAACAAAAAATCTACTTGAGTAGTGTTTTTATATTTCGTTAGTTTGGAGTTTTTAGAAGGTGAAGAACGTGAAAATGGAATCACCTCCTTAACAAAGGCGTCAGATCCACATCAACACGCCCTAGAACTCTAATATATATATATATATTAAGTTATCAAATATATAGTATATATAATATATTAATATCATATATATAATATAAAGTCACTACTAACTCCAGCTCACGACTCGACTTAATAATATATTAATATATAATATTTAATATATATATTAATATAATAATTATAATTAAATATTATTATATATTAAATATATAATATACTATATTATATATAATATAATATATAATTATATATATATAAATAGTATATATTAAATAAAATAAATTATATATATATATATATTTATATATAATAATATATATCAATTATATAATAATATATAATATTATTAATATAGTATAGTATACGGTATAACACCACCAAAAGACATCCACTGCCTCCAATTTTCATTTAATCCATCTATTATAATGTAAAGAAAAATTTAAATAATAATGAAGAATAGTGAAAATGACATATCGTTGCTTCTTCTTTAGGCAAAAAAGTACACGCTCTCCAAGCACGTTTGTGTTAAAAAATAGAACTCCTCCAGTAGATCCTTTTGCAATATCCATTGATTCAAGATAATAATTAAGTCATTCCAGCCTTCTAGTTCATGGTTATGAATAATTTTTGTTAAGTAGTAGTCGTCGTTAATATATTAAAGAGTATCTATATATAATTTTACATACAAGAACATTCGTTGATATACTACACGTAGATGAGGCCCTAATAATACGGAAGCTATGAGGGCACTACATTTTTTCTTCTTGACCACTAGTAAACTATTCGGCACACATCTCTTGTATATATCGTAGATTTAAATTACTAATAAAATGCTCGGTATGGTTCTCAAATTGGGAACTGATCCCTGAGTTTTTAAAACTTGTGCCCTTCCGACTTGCACCGGGCTGCCCTTGGTATATAATAACCGTTGTGTGTTGTCGGACCATCAGAACTTCCAAACCATAACCTTCGACATAACGTTGCATACTTCAACCATAACTTCAACCATAACTTCGACCATAACTTCCTGGTTGTAAAGGTGGGCGTTGTTTCAATCCAAGCCTGTGTGCGAGTAAACGAGGACCTTCGTTTCCAACCCCTCAACACTTTCCCCGAAACGTTTCTTTCGAAAAGTTTTCGACTCTAAATCCTAAATCATGAAGATTGAAAGAATTCTTTCAAATTGTTTCCCAATTTTGTCCCTTGGATCTGCCTTAGGATGGCTTTTTTCCGGTGAAAGAATGATGCTCTATCTGAAAATGGTCCCATCCTTTCTCATCCTTACTAATTGTTTGTTAAATCCTCTCCCTCCGGCCAATTTTCGGTGAATATCTCTCTTGGCCCATTGGCGATTAGTACCAATTTGCATGCGATGTCGATAAACGTGTCTGGCACAAATAAAACATTGATGGGTGACTAAGCCCAATTTGGTCGACTAGGGAAATGATGTGTCCCGACCACATCAAAATAAAATTTCCCGCCAGTGCCGCCCGCAGGTTAGGTTAGGCTTTTAGGTTAGGTTAGGTTTACGTTTTTAGGGTTAAGTTTTAGGTTTTCGGTTAAAGTTTAGGTTTAGAGTTTAGGGTTTTTAGTTTAATTTTTTTGGTTCGTTATAGAAAAACTCTAAAATAATCCAAAAATGTCGAACCATTTTTTTGAAACCCCGCTGTCGAAACCAAATTGGGGCACTCTTTCTGATTATCCTTCTCCTTTTGTGACCTTCTTTCTGGCCCCGATCTTTCCTTTTCGTTCCATTCTATGAGCAGGCCGTCCCTTCCCCTAATTAGCAAAATAGCCTCACTTTTAGGAAGGGTAAATAAAAATCTTTGGCATCAAATATACGCTCTGATTGTTTTCTCGATTTTCTTGTCACTGGTTCCCCCATTGATGATAAGCTTGTTTTCAAGCCTTTGCAAAAAGCTCAGTTTTTCCCTCTCTCTCCGGTCTCTGCTCTCCCCCTGGACCATCCTCTCTCTCTCTCTCTCTCTCTCTTCCCTCTCTCCACACTCTCTCTTCTCTCTGTCTCTCTCTCTCTCTCTTCTCCTCCTCTCTCTCTACTCCCTCTCTCTCTCTCTCTCGTCTCTCCCTCCATCCCTCTCTCTCTCGTCCTCTCTCTCCCTCTTGGGAAGGATCACATCAAGTCTCTTTTCTCCTAACAACAAAGCTTTATCCTTAATAAGAGAATTGGGGGGGTGTTTCTTTGGAAGGGGCACAATATACACCCTTTCAAAGAAATTTCTTCACGTCCAAACCTCTTTAGGGGGTTTCGTTCGCCCCCCTGGGTTATGGAAGTTACGGGGCGCCTCCCAATCACAGTAAGGGTTTGTTGGAGGGTTTTCCGACTTTCACAGCACACGAGAACAAGCTTCTTCCGTCGAAAGGTGGATTCTTTAGGACCTTTCATGCTGCCCTAGTCTACCTCTCCTCTGGCTTCACTAGTTCTTCCTCATCTTTTTTCTAAAAATATAACCCGTCGAGATTTGTGTTGGCGGTGTTACTTACTTGCTGTCTCTCTTTAATTCTATATCGCTATTACTGCAAACTACTATGGACCACACTCCTTTCTGAAGCTCCTTCCATTCGTATACCTCTTTTCCAAATTCCTGGTGAACAATTTGGGTAGGCTTTTTCCCGGAGTTTTTTGGTCCACCAGAGGAAGACATGATATTATACACACACATAAATACACACACCACACACACACACACACGACATATATATATATATATATATATAGTAATATTTATTTTTCCTTATATATGAGGTATATATAAATATATATTATATATATTAGATATATGTAATAGTATATGATATTATATATACATATATATATATATATATATTATGTAATAATAAGAGAAAGGGATAAGTATAATATATATATATATATATATATGGTATAAACCAACATTTTTTTTAGGTTTAAACCAACTAAATGAGCCAGTGATTTTATTTTTGGTTTTTGTGTTCTTTTTTCAATTTTTTTTTCATATGTTAATGTGGTTGAAATTAATTGGGGAAGAAAACACCTTAAGTAACTTCACTTTTTCCACTTCAATTTATATATCATCCAATACAATTTGATAAATTCGAATAAAAAAAAATAACTAAATGAAATTAAATCAATTTTAGTCCCAGGTTATGTTTGTCTTTGAGTTTAGTTAGGATACAAATTAATATAAGATATAAATAAATTATCTCGGGATATACGTTCCAAATTATATTGAGGGAAGAATTCCTTCAGTAAAGTTTTTTTCCCCGAACATTATCAAATTAAGAAGTCTCCAACGGTTTTATCTTTTTTAAATTTTTTTTTTTCTTGTTAATTTGAAATGGCGCTTCGAGATTCGGAACATTGTAAATAATATTTATATTAAAACTTTAGTTTGGCCATAATATATATATATATATTATTATATCAATACATATATATATATGATAATTATATATATATAATATATATATATAAATATATAAAATATATATATATATTATATAATATATAACTATAGTTGTGTTTTGGGTATTCAGTCGGGTGAACCACAGGGTAAGACCAGTCTCTACTGAACATCCAAACACTTATCCCAGACGAACAACTACCATAACCCCGCACCTTACCGAACCCATAGATACTTGGCAATAGTTGTGGCTGGCCAAAAATAAATAGAGGTAGTAAAATTTATTACAAACCATATGAGGTGAAGCTGCGCTCACCTTTGATGCACTATTGCAATATATAAAAAAATAAATTAATGTACATACAAATATAAAGAAATGAGAATTGAAGGGTTTAGCTTCTGAGTAAATATATAATTCAAAAATATTTATATTATAGAATGCAATATTGAATTTTTTCTCCTTTTAGATACGTTGTGTAAGTCTTATGAATGGAACAGCTTCTCATTAAGCAAAAAAGACAATCCCGATTTTGTTTTTAGTCTTTCGTTCTCCTGTAGATATTTGAGAAAGCATGTTTTTGATTCTTTTCAGAGTAGAGAAATATGTTTCTGGAGTTCAAGTTGTTGTGAGTGAGATTGACGGATGACTTTACTAAGTTTGGTAAGTATGGATCTTGTACTAACAAACGTGCTCTCTAACTGGTGTGAAAGATATTTCATCAATAGAATGGTATAGGTGTTTGCAGGCTTGCTTCTGTTTATTTGGCAAACTGTCTTTTTTTTTTCAATTCCTAAGGGAACAATGAATTCTGAACGAGTGTAGTTGGGTCAATTTCCGTAAACTATGAACCTCTATCCTTAAGCAAGAGAAGAATCGGCTTAGACTATTGAGACACCTTGAACATACATTTTTTTTTTCAAGATCTAACCTTTATACACGGGCAAAAATCTTTTTCAATTCATCAATTCGTACATATTTCAAGATGAATTAAACGTACCAACTAATTTGACCCCTGATTATTAGGATACTTTTTGAGAAAATTTATCTTGACCCCCACCGCGGTTTTTTGATTCGGGAAAGAGGCCTCAATATTCTTTGAAGGTCCAATTCAAAAGCTCTCTTCAAAAACTTTTGGCAATTGCTTTAAAACTTAACTTCTTCGAACTCGTAACAATTTCTTACTACCGTTACTTTCGCACCACCCTTAATTTTCCCTCATTTCGTGTAAAGGGTTTGCAATTTTTTGGTGCTCTGGAGAAAGAACTTTTCCCCTTTTCTTTTCTATTAAAAAAATTTGTCCAATATCTTCATGCTCATCTATTTTACGGACCAATAGGTGTTTCCTAATTGTTCTAGTTCTAAATTAAATTTCCCTACATGTTTTGATTTCAACAGTTAACGTGGGCAGCAACATTGGAAACATTACATTGGAAAATACCGGGAATATTTTTAGATAGATTGAACACTATTTCTAACAACTTTTTCTCTTCATTGTTTCGTCTCTCAAAAAGTATGACTAATCGTTGACTCCAACCAGAAAACGTGTTTTTTTTTTTTTTTTACCCTTTTTTTAGTGATGGTACCCTCAAGTCTTGTTTCTTATTTTATGATATATACCTTTTTTGTCTCTTCCAACACAAGTCAACTGTACTAAATCCTTAGAGATCCTTCAGGGACCTGTACAAAAAAAAAAAAAACAAAATGCTTTTTCAAAAAATTAGTTCCTATATGGTAAAAACTCAATAAATTTTTTGACATTTGTTTCTTATTATTCTTATTAATTAATTTAAAAAATTTAAAATTTAATATCTTTTTAAATTAGCACACTCAACCATAAATTTTTTTTTAAATAATAATATATAATATATATATATATACTATTTATATATATATTATATATATATTTAATGATATATATATATATATAATATATATATAATATATATATATATTACTAGTATATATTTTATATATTGATATATATATATATATATATATAATATTATCATATATATATATATATATATAATATATATATAATATATATATATATATATTATATGTATATATATATTATATATATATAATAGTAAAATCTATATATTTTATTATATTATATATATATATATAA
>JABUQX010087145.1:0-7500 GCA_015478945.1 Trachelipus rathkii
TCAGTGAATTTTTAGAATGTATTTATTTAAATTTCAGCTGACGACCCCTCTGGGTTTTTCGTTTGTTTCGTTTCATTAAGTTATGTAGTTTCAAAAATTCATAATTTCATAGTCTTATGTTCATTTTTATGATTTGATTTTTCATTAAATTAAAAATACAAATCTAACATACTGAAACAAACTTCTGATAAACATTTGCAATAATTAAAGATTGATAAATTAGAACTGTACAAACTAGTCCATTGAAATAATAGAGTAAAACAAAATTTGTGATTGTTAGACCACAAGAAAATATATGCTTATATAAATAAACCTTAATAAATTAATTTAAGAAGAATTGGTCTTTAACAAACCGTATGAAAGGGCAGTCGAGAAGCATTCATCGCTTGGAATGAAAGATCTGGAGTTATCTTTCATTTATAACCTTAAAAGAGAGGTGTGATGGTTAATGAATTTCGCTTAACAAAATTTGAACCAACCAGGGTAAATACGCCGATTAAAAAAGACTTCTTGACTTAAATACAACTCCAGCGGAATAAACTATTTACTCTATAAAAATAATAGAAATAAATATCTATAATATATATAATATATAAATAAGCTGTGTCCACATAGCAGCAAAAGACTTCAAGAAACGCTGAACACTTTTGATATGCAGAACAGCATATCACACCAATAAGGTCATGTTGCTGCATTCAAATTGACGTGCAAATTTTGTAGAAAACTCCTTAAAACTACAGTCCTATGCATACAAGGAATTTTAAACCTTCAATAACAAATCCGTCACGCGGCCCTCGACAGATCTTTCAATGAATATATTATATATATATATATATATATATATATATATATTATTATATATATATATAATATATATTATATATATATCATAAAATATATATATTTATTTTGCGTCTATATATATATATATATATGATATATATTATATATATATATATATATATATATATATTATATATATATGAAATATAATATGAAATAAAGAAAAATTGAAAAATAAAAATTCAAAAAATAAATTAAATTCTTAGGAAAATCTTCCCGTATTTCGTTACTAGAAATCTGTATTCTCATTAAAATATATTTGTAATAGGGATTAATATAATATGATGAACAGGGACAATATTTAAATTGTTAAGAATTATTAAAAATGTTTTAAATTTGTTAAAATTGTTAAAGAAAATGTTAAAATTGTTAAAAAAAAAATTGTTAAAATTGTAAAGGAAATATTTTAACTTTTCTTATCATTAACCTTTCTATTTGAACAGGGACATTATATAAATATAAAAATAATTAGTAAATCTGCGTGATATATGTTAAAGATTTACGCTATTATTCAATTCATGTTGGGATAACTTTATAATCATGAAGTAAATTAAAAACAAGTGTCTTCGAGCAATTTCACATGTTAATTTATAAATCTGTAAACTTGCAAAGTTACTCGAAAGCAATTGTTAATAAATTATTGGATCGAACAGGGACGATATAACTAAATTATAAAAGTTATAAGATATTAAAGTAAATGTCCTCATCCTAAAAATTGATATTAACTGAAATTTGGTGCTTATTTCCTGCTGTGACAGCGTGGTGATTATATATAATGAAGTCCATCCCTAGGATTTAATATAATATTAAAAAATTATATTACATTCCAAGGATAAATTCAATCAAATGCGTACCTCAGTGTTCCCTGCTAACATGAATACCTGTAAAACGAAAAGATTAGTGTTCCCTGATAATACACTTACTTCAGAGAAATTCTGTAAAAATTTTCCGTAGTAGGATTAGTAAATAAATAAAAAAATGTAAATTCATTTTCTGTAAAAAAGTTTTGAATTAGGATTAGTAAAATAAATAAAATTATAAATGTAAATGCAAATAAGTTTCCTTAGGTACTTCTGTTATGATAAGAGTATATTACCATATAACCAAAATTTACATTTTTAGCTATGTAAGAAAAATATAACAAAATTTTGTGTGTATGTGTGAATTAGTAAGAAATATTATTAACTTAGTAAACACAAAAAAAAATTATTCACACCATCATTCCACATTCATCCTTACACCTCTTTGTTTACCTATTTGAGAAAAAAAAATGTAAAATTTAAACATAAAATTTAAACAAAAATTTACTAGGTGTGTTTATGTATTGAAACATGATTTCATACTTAGGAACATGAACTGTTATGTTACAAAATGTTATGTTATAAAATCATAACTGGATGAAATGTTGTGTTATTCACTTATGACTGGTTAAACTGAATGTAACAAGACTAACATAAATCTTCGGTGTATGCAAGTTACCTATTATGTATGGTGTCTGTTGCTTGGTGAAGTCAATTAATGAATAAATGTTTGTGTGTCGTTTGTATACACATATAATGCTCCATATGTAAGTATTACTTTCAAATATTTTACGTAATGCCCACATATGAATCATCTGATGTATATTTCATAATTTACATCTATGAATGAATACATGTGTACTTGTATTTATGAAAGTTACATATAAGAGATTTTTACTTTAAACGTGAAATATTTAAATGTTGTTATTCAAATGAAATAACAAATCGTGGTATGTAGGTCAAACTAAATTATTGTTACCTGACCCTTTTACACTGTATTGACATGTTAACTCTTTCATTCATACATTTTAGCGTTACAAGTAATTTGTAATGACTAATGATAAGTCTGTAACCTTGTGTTGTATGCAATCTTAAATAAGTTTAATGTGATACGTTAAAATCAGCTAGTGGTGACAATGTAATGTTCATACTATTTAAAACTTGATGTGTGTCATCGTGTTTAATGATCATATTTGACGTTGAAAAATGAAAATTATTTGGTCATTATGACTTACACTAGACTAAAATTCAAATATTATTTTTATTCAAACTATCACTCATATTTACGTTAATAAGATAAATTATCATTAAAATTATTATCTTTTATACATTGGGTCATTATGTTTTGACAAAAAAAATGTGAAAGAAAAAAAATATTGGAAAAAATGTTAATGTAAAATACATTTACTACAAATATTTTAAATGAATCTCTAGTGGTTACTTAATTGTACATTTTTAAATGTTTTCTTATGCGATGCCTACTTCTAATCATCCGACTAGAGCAGACATTCTTCCTTGCCTGACTAGAGAAGACATTCTTCTCTGTTAATTTACAAGATATTACTCATATTTACTCTTGTTTCTAAACTAATTATACTATACATGATGCTTTTTAAATTATATCCGACTTCAAACTTTCGGTACTCTAAGTTTACTTTCATTAGAATCCCCAAACTTTGAAGTTGTATAAACTTACTTGTTTAATTTCTAAGGATGTTCTTACTTTTATATCAGCTTTTTTGCTCTTATTACCAGAATCACACTTCCTTCTTCTAAAATTATTTTCTTTATTATTTAGTCTACTTTATTGGAAGATTTTAGCTTCAAACAGAGTTAGAGAAATAAGAGTGGAATCATTTTTCCGGAGATTTTACAACTCTATTGCCTTTCAGAAGGGTAATTGGCTTATGCTTGCTTCCGCAGCCTTCCTAGGGCCTCTTAATTCTCCTTCTCTTGCTGTCAGCATTATGTCTTCTTATGACTTTTAAAGTATTGAATCAATGGTTCCTTCTTTTCTTTCCTAAAGATGTTTCGACTTTACATTACTATGGATACACAGGTTCTCTTACTGGTCTAACTACCTTTGTCCTGAATCCATCTATATCTTTCCTTATATTCTTAAAAATTTATCAGATTAAATCGATGTAAAGTTAGTTCCTATATGTATGCGTTTTGAAGTATATCAGTAGTAGATATTTGCGAAATTAAGATTTATTGCTATAAACTTCTTTTGTTATTATTTGGTTCTTCTTCCATTTGAAGCAATGTATCTGGATAGTTGAACGTGCACTTTCTCGTATCCTTCAACAAATGTCAAATTTCAGATTAGTATGTTCTGACGATCCTATTGATCCTGTAACATGGTGCTTTGGCTTCTTTGCCAACAATCTTTTCCTTAAGATCTTCTTAGCAAAAATGTTTCTTCTATGTTACCTTAAGTATTAAATCTATCATTCTTTCTTCCCGATCAATTTGTATTTGATCCGATGGATAAAACTGTGATGTACTGTCACCTGGTTCTATGACTTTAAGATTAGTTGATTCGCTGAATAACACTGAGAGGTTATCATATGAAGAGAACTCATATATCTTTATATATATATATATATATAGAGGCTTTCTTCATATTGGAACCAGACAGTTGACTGATGTGCTCATTCTATCCCTTTTGGATGAGCTTACTTTATTATTCATCATTTTATTCTGTTTTGTTATTTTCTTCTTGACAGTTTTATTTCTCTCAAGCTTCTTTATTTATACTTCTACTGTGTCCAATGTGAGTGTTATTTAGTGATAATCTCTCTATTTTGCCTGTCCTTTCCCTCGTTAAGCCAGGAGAAGAAATAACAGACTGCATAAAGAAATTATTTTCAATAATCTTCTTCATGGACTGATTTTTTTTTCTATTTAATTTCTTTCTGCTTTGAAGGCTTCTTCAATTATTAAAAGTATCTTCTTGTGTGATCTGCTGATATCGTTCTTTATTGTTGTAATTCTGCAGGGTTTTCGTGATATTCTGTATTAACTTAAATGGCATTTTCTAAATGTTACTTTATGCCCTTTTATATGCATCATGTGTTCAATATTACTTCTTTACATTATAACCTGCATTCTTTTGTATTCTTCCGATCACAACTAAATACCGTGCACCTTATCTTGTGTCGCCTGGAAAGATCAAAACTAGAGTTACACCTCTTGAGCCTTTAACCTCTTTACCAAATTTGAAATCGTTTGCTTGTACTTCGCTCACAATTTCTTGGATTTTGTTCTTTCTTTGTTCACAAAGATAGGCGGTTGGTATGATCAGATGAAACTTTTGATTGATCTGCGTAGTCAGCTTCATGCTTGTATTATCTAGAGAGTTTTAGAGTTGAAGTTACTACTTCGATAAGAGTGACAATGGATGTTTGTCAACAGTCTTTACCTCTACCTTTCTCCTTTTCCACAAATATTTAGCTTCCTTCTATATATCAATCAGATGAGTCTGAAGAACTTCGTGTCCTATTAGAATTAGAAAAGCTGGAAGGCGAGCATTGTTAATCTCTGTTCCCTTAGAAGGTATTCGCTTATGCTTGAAATGCAGCTTCCACCGGGCAATTCCAGTTTTCCTCTCTCTGCCATTAACTCTGTAACTTCTGCTCAAATGGCGCGATGGTAACTTGCGGACTTTAAGATGGGTGGACACTTAACGTCATAGTGCCATTAACGTTTACCCTAAGTACATTAGAGTTGTGCGATGAAGTTTCTTTACAGAGACTATCATCAATTTGGATCAGCGTATTTTCCGAATTTTCTTTATCTCGTACTTCATACGTCTACTCTTTCTTTTCCAAGAGGTTCTACACATCATTATGTGTAAAGCAGTATGATCCTTACAGCTTTCGGTACCTTCTCTCCGTACCTCATCATTCTAGTTCACACTTGTGATCATAATCAAATGGACCATTCCCTTATCTCCTTATCAGAATCAAGATATCTGAATCAATCGGAGAGGTCGGACTCCAACAGTTCCTTATAACTGTGATCCTTACCAATATAAGCTGCATTCATTCTTATTTGAATGACTAACGCTCGGGACGGAATTATTTCATCCTTTGTATATTTACCAAAGGGTTGCAAGCAATGCTCATTCTCAGATGGTAAATCCTTTACCTCTCTGTCTTACGGGTAAGTGAGCTAAAATGGGACAACATTTGTCCTTTCTCGAACCTAATCAGGTATTTAACTTGCAATTGGAATCAATCTTCGGATCCCCTTCACCTAAAAATTTACAATTTTGTATAGGTGGCCCTACAGCATGTTTTTCCCTAATGCCTTATTATCCTCAGAATCTCCTTCAAAAGTGTCTGAGTTCTTCATCGGTACTATCCTCACGAGTTTACGAATATATCCGGAGGTCTGGAGACTTTATAATCGTACAAGTCACCTACAAAACATCACACATGAACGTTCGAGGCGGTCTTACTTGAGACTTTATAACCTTACAGATCACCTACAAAAATATCTTGCGATATTGTTCGAGGCGGTCCAGATACCTTTCTTTATTGGCATAAATCAAAGAAAAAATGGAAAGCTATTTATATGATAGTTTAAAATGCTTTCTAAAAAAATACAATAATGTTACAATTTTCCTATATTCGATGGGGAAAAAAATTTATATATAAAATTGGGTTCCTGAAGCTTAACTATGCTGTGGTGAATTAATATCATGTTCTTCAACATAAATTTTCTATGCTTCCTAAACCTAAAATTTAAATCGGCTGTGCCTTTTAGCCTCAATTCTATACTAATCAACTTTCTTTCATAGTCAGTTGCCTTTACCTGAACTATGTAAGCAATGCTCAATCGAAGTGATTTGAGCTATTAATTGGCTCTATACTTTAATGTGTTTGTGCCTGTCTGCTATTCGTGCCAGATTGGTTCTGATTTAACAAAAATTCCATAATACTTCCATTCATCGTTACGGTTTTCCACAGATAAGAAGTGGCTGGAATCAATCCTTTCAATTTTCGGGGTACAAGAGTGACATTTTTTTTTTTCTCTTGGCATCATCCAATTCATTGATTGATGGACGACGTCTTGCGGGTATATTCCCGCACCTCCTAGGTTTGATGGGTTGTCCCTTGACCTCTTCACTATCTCCAAATATCTAAGCTTGATAATCTCGATCGTGGGTTATTGGTGATATTACTAGGTTAGGTTTTTCAATGCTTCAAAATGACTGTCCAATTTCCTTTTGAAGTTTGATCCACCGTTTTCTTCTTAATAACACCTTCTAGCCTTGAATCTTGATTTTAGCTTAACCTAACGTAAGTTTTTAAATACCTCTTCATTCCAAATTGAATGGACTATCTCATGGCTTTCCTCTATCATGAACAGAATAATTATCTTGATCAGAGAGGTCGGATCCACAGTCGGTTAGGCTGTGACCTCACCCATGTAAGCTATGCTCATTCTCCTCCAAAATGGATGAGTAAGCAGCTCGGATAGAATTAATCTTTCTCTGCAATTTACCTAAGTGCAGCAATCTGTGCTCATTCTTAACCTCTCAAAATTGAGGGAGCAATGGACCTAATTAGTCCTAAATTCTTCTATATATTAGGCACCTCACACATATACATATATTTATAACTACAATTATGTATATATTAAACAATACTGTGTTTATAGCACTATATGTTTATACAAATATAAATTAATATTAATTTCTCAGTACTTTATGTAAGTACTTTAATATACTATTTGGCAGTTTATATATTGGTAAAACGATATACTATTTGGCATTTTTATATTGGCAGTATGTATACCTACATCAACTAACAATTATATATATATATATAAATTAACACTGATATTG
>JABUQX010087145.1:27500-30000 GCA_015478945.1 Trachelipus rathkii
TTTAATTACTCTTAATTTTTTCAAATTTAGATCGTTCGCCATATAAGAGTCATTCGTTTAATTACTCTTAATTTAAAGTTAAAAACCTTGTGAATATTGGTTTTTCTTTCAAATATGAATACATCTAGTGATCAGAATATGTTTTACAAGATTGATGATATAATTAACTGGGGAAGAAAAGTAAATATATTTTTTTCATTTTCTTTTTTAACGCTATATTTATATATACATTATTTTTTTATATGTTAAACGTATTTTTTTAAAAAAAAAATGTTTTCAGATATATATACTTTTTCAATTTATTTCTAAATATACAGTAAACTTTGTATTAAAATATATATATATATATATATATTATATATATATATATATATATATATATATATATTATATATATATATATATATATATATATATATATATATATATATATTATATAATATAATATATTATATATATATAGTATATATTTTATAATGGGTAAAACCCGCTAATGTATTTTCACGCATGCTGGATTTCGATCTGGCCCTAGCAGATGAGGGCGTGCACGTGTTTGACCACTACACCACGATGAGCTAAAGGAAGAACCCGACAATACTTCTCATGGTGAATGAATGAATTCATTCACCAGTATTGATCAGCATATGCCAAGCTCTTCCCGCTCACACTCGGGCGTAGGGTCAAAGAGGGGACCGCGCATGGTGAAGAATACTAGAGAATAGGGGATAACATGTACTCAAAAATTGAAAACCCGCAATCAGATTTTGTAATCGTAAAAACCCCTAATGTATTTTCACCATGCTGGGATTTGATCCTGGACCCTAGCAGATGAGCGTGCACGTGTTTTGACCACTACACCACGATGAGCTAAAAGGAAGTCCGCCACTTTCCTCTGAAAGGTTACCTACCTTCCCGAGATCAGCATATGCCAAGCTCTCCTCACTCACACTCGGGTGTAGGGTCAAACAGGGTACCGCGCATGGTGAAGAATACTAGATGACAGGGGATAACATGTACACAAAAATTGCAAACCCCCAATCAGATTTTGTAATAGTAAAAACCCCTAATGTATTTTCACCATGCTGGGATTCGATCCTGGACCCTAGCAGATGAAGTGCATGTGTTTGACCACTACGCCACGATGAGCTAAAAGAAGAACCCAACAATACTTGTCATGGTGAATGAATGAATTCATTCACCAGTATTGATCAGCATATGCCAAGCTCTCCCCACTCACACTCGGGTGTAGGGTCAAACAGTGAACCGCACATAGAATACAAGAGCCCAGGGGATAACATGTACACAAAAATTGCAAACCCGCAATCAGATTTTTTAATAGTAAAAACCCTTAATGTATTATTGTACAGAGAGAGAGAAAGAGAGAGAGAGAGAGAGAGAGAGAGAGAGAGAGAGAGAGAGAAAAGAAAAAGAAAGAGAGGAGAGAGAGAGAGAGAGAGAGAGAGAGAGAGTAGTGATTCGAATGACTGAGCTGTTGATTGTTGAAGAACAAGGTGTATTTAGAAGTGGTAGAGGTTGTGTACATGAAATTTTTACACTTAAGCAAATTAATGAGAAAATGAAGGTGAAAAGAAACTTTATTTCGGTTTATGGATTTAAAGCAGGCGTATGATTAGGTAAGCAGGGAAGCTCTGTGGCAGGTGTTAGTAATGTGTGGTGTTGGTTGTAGGATTCTGAATGAAATTAAAAGCATGTATGTTGATAATGAAACATGTGTGGAAATAAATGAGGTAAAAAGTGAATGGTTTAATATTAAAGTGGAATGAGGCAGGGTTTTGTTATGTTTCCATGGCCATTTAATTTGTATATAGATTTTTGATTAAAGAATTTAAGGACGAGGTGGCAGGGGAGGGTTTAATACTGATGAAGAATGGAAGATAGTCGAGGGTTCCTGGCTTATTGTATGCAGATGAGTTGGTTTTGTGTGGCGAATCTGAGGAAAGTTTGAGAAAGTTCATAGGGTAGTTTGGCAGGGTGTATAAAATAAGGGGTTTAAAAGTACATGTATGTAAGACCAAACTGATGGTGGTAAGTGGAGGGAGTCCTCAGTGTGAAACCATGTTGGTAGGTATGGTATGCAACTGGAACAAAGTATCGGAGTTTAAATATTTAAATCTAATTATCCTTTGATGAAAAGGAAATGGAATGATGAATAGGAAAGTTGCCTAGTGGGCAGAAAGGAGGCTGTTGCATTAAATCTTTAGTGGATGGAAGGGAAGTAAATCTTGAGTGCGGTAGGGCTCGGCATGAGGGTATGCCATTACCGATTTTAGTGCATAGTAGTGAAACTATGGTGTGGGATAAAAGGTATAGATCTAAAGTGAAATCTGTCCACATGGATAATCTTAGGGGTGTTAGGTATGAGAAGAATTGATTAAATGGATAATGAGCGTATTAGGAAGTTGTGTTGTGCGAAGAACGAAGTAAATGGGGTAGTAAATGATCGCATTAACGTAGTTTGTTCATTTGGTAAGGATATCTC
>JABUQX010087145.1:35000-37500 GCA_015478945.1 Trachelipus rathkii
ATTGTAACACAGTGGTATATAGCCGATTGAACACATTAGGCCAGTAGTGAGACGTTCTGTTCCTAGCTAGGAGCACGTGTCAGGAAATCTTATCGTCAGCAGTGTCGCCGTGAGACCTCTAGGGCTTCGTCGACGACGCTATTCAGTGTCCGATTGGTTTGAGTATTTTAGGCGTCGACTAGGCGCTTAGCGTGTTGCTGTCGGAGGTCTGTGCCATTAGTCTTGATTCAAGTCATGCTGTGTGTGGGCCATCGTTGCTGCGTGTTATTACTGGCATGTTGTTCGGGCACCGAGTGGTTGGTCCATGTCGTTGTCAGTTGAGATAGAGTGCACAGGACGGATTGATCTGAGGCTGTTCATCTCGGATGCTGGGACCGGCTATGACAAACCCGCCGGATTCGGAGACTGCCCATCGGTCCCCGGGGTTTATGATAAGTCGTACACCATAAGTGTTAGTGACTTAAAACGGCTCTTTGTACCGGTCTGGGATGGCTGTTGGGTTGAATTGGGGGGATACTGACTTCGCAGGGAGATTGTTTTCTTGAAGTGAGTTAAGCTTCGCGAGGACTTACCTGGATTAAAGATGTTCGGGGCCCATTGATCACAAACGTATGTGGAGCTAAATCGTTTTAAAGTTGATGTTATAAGAGGAATCCAGCGGCACCAGTCCTGTAGTTTTGTTTTTATTTAAGTTGAAAGAGAGAAGTAAGTGAGTTTAGCTAAATTTCGGAGACGACCAAGGAATGTGATATAGTTCCGTGTTTTTTATTGATTGTTCAGTTATTTTTGTGCTTTCAATTTGCAACTATAAGTTAGGGTACGTTTCTTTTAAAAACAAATTATCACTATTCATTTGATTTTGATTCTAATTCGATTAGTTGAAATAGATGCGTGCCGACTTCTTATATTAGAGGTATACTGAAACTTAGGTTAAAATTTAAAGTTTGAAGTTTAAAGATCTAAATCTTGGTCATAGAAGCTGAATGGTTTTGAAGCAGAATGTCTTCATAGACGATTCTAAAAAAGTCTCATTGAGAGCTTTATACGCCATAGACAGGATAACTTCTCGCTTAGCCAAGTTTATACACCGCAGGGATACTTTATAGAGGATCCTAGTGGCAGGATTAGAGGTGAAATATACCGGTTCAGCGCGAACCCTGATGAGATAAGAATTACTTTAGGAAGCGTTTTACCACGAAGAACAACGTTTGAAAGGGAATTGGGTACTCCAGAGTATGCTTTTCATTCTTTACCTCAATAAGTTGGAACTTAGATTTGCTAATATACTCCTAAGTACAAGTTAAGTAACCAATAACAGAGGGAGTAAAGGCTAACATAGAACCTCATCCTCATCCTCATCCTAATTCATTGAATTGAAGTATTGGATCGTTGAATGACAGTGTCAGGTTGAGTTGTTTTTCTTATTCAGGAGTTGGACACCTATGGTTAGAAACACTCCTTCAGTTGATAAAGTCGAACGCGGATCCGCTTCAACTCACGTTTTATGTAACAAGCAGTCACCAGGGTACTATAAGGATAGGACATGTCCAAGTGCAAGAGGTGATACCAAATTTGAATTTAGAAAAGCATTTGGCATCTTGTCAAGCCTTGGATAGTTGACCTATTATGAAAACCCGATTTTATTAATGTTTTCCAATTGTTCCAGATTCAAAGTAGTTCCTAGACTTAAAGCACAGTAAAGACTTTTATTATAAAGGAGACCTGGACATTCTCCGTAGTAGTAAAAGGGGATGCATACGAAAGATTATCTTTAGTCAAAAGTGACTGAAGATAAGAGTAATTACAAAAGTCGTATTTACCAGTTAGTTAAAAATAGAAAGTCACAATAGAGCTAAGATTTGGATAAAAAAGGGAAACCAAGTTTGTATATTTTGCTCGGTAATAGAACTGAAAAGAGGAGAACCATCCCTCACTATTAGATTATGTTTTGCATATTTTTCTTTTCTGTCCAGTAATAGAACCGAAAAGTGGAGAACAAGCCCTTACTGTATATAGACAGAAAAAGTAGCATTTAGTCATTAAAAGTCCCAAGTATTTAGGGCAGTGAAATCAGAGAAGAATGATCTCTGTGAGAAAGATGAATGAAGGTTTATAGTTCTGACAAAGAAGAGATAAGTTCTTATAGAATAAGAAGGGCAAGAAGTCCCCATTCTTTTCAGAGGACCCTTCACGAAGCAGTCTTTCAAATATGTTTGTAGAAAACATAGTTTGCAGTGAACAAAACACTCATGGAATGTCGGAACACAAGTGTTCCTAGAAATCTGAGTGAGAAGAAACGTATAAAATAGAAGATAGAGCCCCAAGCAGCACTCTATGAAGATCATTTTACAAGCAAAGAGGGACCTAATTTTGTATCAGATAGCTCCCACAGTGAACTACATAGAGTCCTAAAGAGCACTCTATAGAGAAGAAGTTGAGAATTGATTGACGTACCAATCATTTCCCCCATCAAGTTTTCGGATTAGCAATAAATGCTGAA
>JABUQX010087146.1:0-2500 GCA_015478945.1 Trachelipus rathkii
AGAGAGTAACACTCGGGGGGGGGGGGTGCCGGGTGCTCCACACCCGTGAAAATGCTGTGTGCAATTGATTTGTATCGTGGGTGTCAGAGATTGATTTTTATTAATTTTTTTGTTGTTCCCAGTTAGACGTTTCTGCCCCTCCAAAAACAAAGAGAGTCGATTTGTGTTTTCAAATTTTAACGAGTTTTTGCGTGTAATTGTATCTTTTTTTTTTTTTGAGATTTGGGGGGGGGGGGAAGGGGTGTCTCCGTGGTTTTTATTTACAATTTTCATTACTTATGTAAACAATATTTCTGATATGTTTGAGGGTGTTCGTAATTTATTAAGGTCATACTATAATTGTATATACGTTCGTATATAATATTATAATAAACCGTATATAATATAATATATATTATTATATATATATATATATATTATCTATATATCAATAATAAATATATATTATATTATATATATATATATATATATATTGCTTAATTAGCTTAATTTTCTATACTCGTTGAATAAGTTATTTTTGCTTCTGGTGCATAATCACAATGAATGTAAAAAATCATCTTAAATAATGGCGGGATGTGAGGACAAACGACAACAACACTAAAAAGACTGGAGAAATGACACTAATATGAAATTGTTTTTTTTCCCCTCCCCATTCTCCCTCAATCTGTATGTTTTTTTGTTTATTTATATTGAATGTCTATTTAGTGTTGTTTATTTGTGTTAGGTTTTTTTTTTTTTTTTTTTTTTTTTTTTGGGGGGTGGGGGGGATGGGGGTTCAGTTTCTGTTTTCAAATAATACAATATCGTGTGGTGTATTTTTTTATGGTTATAAAACCAAGGATCTCTTACTTTTTAGCCTAGGGCACAGTGAACTCTGCACTAAGTCCAAGGGCAAGGACATAGTAGGTGCATCATACAATGTTTTGAATTTGGAGGGACAAGTGCCATCTGAAAAGCGAAATATAGTGCGACTACTTTGCTCTTTGCGACTATACGTTTCTTAACAGTGTGGTTTATTGTGAGCGTTTTAATTAATTAAAGTGGTGTCTTTTAAGATACGTCCAGTGGGCATTCTACTGCGGGCCCGGACAGGTTTGCCCTCGACGGGCCGGGGTGTTGTTGCTAGCGGGCTTTCTGACAATTGGAGAACCACTGCATAAAATTTAACAAGTGAGATTAACATACAGGAGCAGTACACAAACACACAACACAACAACACAACACCCCACAACACCACACACATATATATATAGGTATATATATAGTAATATATATATTATATATATATATATATATTATATTTATATATATTATATATTTATTATTTTATATTATATATATATATTATATTATGGTGTGTGTGTGTGTGTGATAAAACATGGATAGGCAGAAACGCGGAAAACTAGGTTCAGAGTATATATATACTATATATATATATTATATATATATTATATTATATAATATATATTATATATTATATTTATAATTATAATATATATATATATATAATATTATATATATATATATATATATATTTTATATATTAATATATATTATATATATATATACTAATATATATAATATATATACTTATATCATTCTAAAATCAAATTAATTATTATTATTATTATTTTATTATTATTTTATTGAATTTATATTATTATTATTATTATTATAATTTTATTATTAATTATTAATTTTTATTATTAATTATTTAATTACAATTAATGTGAGCAGAGCCTGCACCTGTAGAGGGAACTCAAAAAAAAAATTATATTAAATTGGGATTATTCAAGATGGTTAAAATCCGCTGGGATAGCAGCACTGATCTAATGCTGGAACGCATTGAAAAAGCTTACGAGAGTTTAAAGCTGTATGTAGTAGAGATGGGCTAAATGGCTCTTCTTGAGCTCTTTGACTCAGATCCATGATTCCATCAAAGATCAGGCGGGTGTTTGGTGTTACATCGTAGAATGGCAATTCGCTAATTCCCCTCGGGTTGTGGTTTTACATTCTTATATTTTCCAATCGCATTATTTTAAAATAAACAAATATAATCACAACTTTCATAGGAGAAAATGCATCGGATTCGCTTAGGTAATTTAACGAGATGTTAGCAATATTTTTACATAGCTGGCGAATCTGGCATCTTTCATATGTGTATCCATTATGTTGGTTTAAATTTGGGGAGGTGGAAAATAGAAGCGGTAAGGATGCTTCATTCTTGGTTTTTTATCAATCTTTGGTGAATCATGGTTCTGATTCGAAAAGACATACTCCCACTTGTACTATGTAACAGACCACTCTGATATTCCTGTCCTTAACCGAAATGACTGGTAGTTGTTTGAGAATGTTTTGATAATTATTTCAGCCTTTTGGGATATCAGTTTGTAAACTAAGTAGGTCGAATAGTTATTGTCTTCTGTAATAGATTCCGGTGTCAAGAGCATTAGATCTTTTCCTTTCAGTTTTTTTTGGTGTAAGAACAATTAACTATGGA
>JABUQX010087146.1:7500-10000 GCA_015478945.1 Trachelipus rathkii
AAGCCCAAAAAACCTTCGTTCAAAGACTGGCAAGAAGGACTAGAATGGCGAATAAGAATAACAGTAGCGTCAAGATTACGACGACGAGAAGGACGCCTAGAGGACTTTTGCCTTTTGGTTTCATGAAACAACCATAATAATAATAATAATGAATAAAATATAATAATATAATAATTAATAATAATAATAAAAATAATAATATTAATAATAATAATGACCGAGTTTTTGTTTGTTAATTTAATTTTAATTTATTGATTTTCTATAATGGCATAAACAAATGCGCGAACAAACTGCATAGTACGCCAACAACACTAATAGACACAACACACAACACCTAACTCAGAGCTTGTTAGTTTCGTGTTTGTCATTGGGCGAATTTTAACTTGAATTGAAAAATTTAGTTGCGTACATTGGTGACTTTTAAATATATATATGTATATATATATATATATATTTATTATATAATAATATATATATGATATTATATAATATATATTATATAATATTATGTATTTAATTATATATATATATATATAATAATATATAATATATATATATTATTATATATAATAATATATATTATAATATATACTATATATATCATATATATATATATATAATATATATCATAATAATATATATTATAATATTAATATATATATATATATATATATTTATATATATGGAAATTTAAAATCAATTCAGGGAACGGGGAGCTCGGATTCAAAAAAATTTTCCCAGGTAGCATCTATGATAACACAATAGATGTTTCCTAGGGTCGAAAGTGATTTTTGTTTCTTACGCTGTTTCTGGGGCGAAATTGGTAGGTTGGTTGTTAGGTAGGTTAGGTTCAGGTTCAGAAACAAAAATTTCATTTTCGACCCTAAAACATCTATTTTTGTATATCATAGAGGCTACCTGTGGAAATTTTTTTTTTTTTTGAATCGAGCTCCGTTCGTGTGGGCGTTAAGTAACTTTATATATTAATTATAATATATATAAATATATATATATATATATATATATATATATATTAAATATCTATATATATTAATATATATATAATATTATTAATTATATTATTATAATATAATATATATATATAAGGATAAATGCAATACCACGCAGTGTTATAGGTAATTGGATAAAAGTACCCCTTACGCATTCAACACCTGCTGGAATTCGAACCTGGAAATCTGCAGATATACGTGGCAAGGTGTTTGATCACCAGCACCAAGATGAGGCTAAAAGAGAACTCGTACAATAGCTTTTCTATGGTGAACTCTTTCGGCACCACCAAAATACGGCCATGTCCCCGTGCTCTTCCCGCTCACACTCGGGCATGGGGCCAACAGGGTACCGCACAAGGTGAAAATAACTTATAACTTGGTTTGATATTTTATTGATAAGGATTAACTGCAATACACGCTTGTTTAATCATATATATATATATATTAATATATATAATATATTATATATATATATATAATATATTATATATATTTATATATATATATATATATACCTTTTATTATTAGCTTATCGTTGGTCTGGGTGGTCAAACACTTGCACGTAAATCTAGCTAGGGTCCAGGTTCGATTCTCAGCAGGGTGAAATGCTTAGGGTTGGATATATTATATATATATATATTATATATATATAACTATATAATATATATAATATTATATATATATATATATACATATATTATATATATATATAGGCTATATAGTATATATATATCTATTATATAAATATTATATATATATATATATATATATATTAATATTATATATATTATATATATATATAACTGTATAAAATTATAATATTATATATATATCTATATATATTTTATTTATATATCTATATATATATATTATATATATATACTATATATATATATATAATTTATATATATATAATAGTATATATTATATGGTATAATTTATATCATTATATATTATATACTATATATATATATATTTTATATATATATATATTATATATATATATATAATTATATATATATATTATAAAGTTTTATTTTTTAAACCAATCATTTGGATGATCTCCTTTAAATGGCGCCATATTTGTTTTTTCTCAGTAAGATGTAATCAATAATTAAAATTAAATAAATAATAATTATCTTTGATATTTTAATTTTTATTTTTAAATGTAGAGATTTAATTGATATATATATATATATATATAATATATATATATATATATATATATATATATATATATGATATATATATATAGTATATTATAATTTTTTCTAATATATATTATTTATATATATATATATAGAATTAATATATATATATATATATATATATATATATATATATATATATATTATATATATTATATATATATATAATTATATAATAACTTTAAACCTTTTCTAAGATGTTTTGAATTAAAATCCAAAAGTTCTCATGTTTGAAATGAATGGATGAATAAGAAGAAACAAATTTGTAGAAACATTTTTGAC
>JABUQX010087146.1:17500-20000 GCA_015478945.1 Trachelipus rathkii
TTTAGGGGGCCTGAGCCGACGGTGGGACAGAGGGGGACGTTTTCCATACCCCGTAGGGAGGGGTGGAGAACCCCGCGACACCCAAATACCAAAGAGCGGGGTTCCGGAGACCCTCCCGGAGTGGCAGGAAAGGTCCTACCCCGTCGTCCCTCAGGAGGCCGAGAGACCCCGACTCTTTATATCTTATGGGTTTACTCCTGGTATTTTCTTTAGTTAAAAAAAAATCTTTCTAGCATTCAAACTCTATACGCTGGATTCCATAAATGTTATCAGTATTCTTGCACCCCTCTTAGTGAACATCAAAAAAAGAAAAATAAAGTACCCTTTCATTTCTCCATGTACACCATACGCTGATTCCACATATGCCATCGTCTTCCTGCACCCATCTTTAGCTCCTCGCACATCACGTGGGTAACTCTTGCTCACACCATATATATATATTATATTATGCTGTTATACTTCATTTTGATGGCTGCTGGACCCTAACAATTATCAAGCATATTAAGAAGAGCCAATTTATAGTTATTATTGCTATTACCCAGTATATACAGCGACACTTATAGCATATTTTACAAAATATAGTAAATATCTATATATATATATATATATATATATATATATATATATATATATATATATATATATATATATATATATATATGTTATCATATTTTTACTCTTTTTTATTGGAGAAATTAGATATTTGTATAAAAGTAAATCTGGAACACCATGTAAAAATGAGTATAAATGTTCTTTAAAAGGGAAAAAAACATGTTTTGAAGACTTCACTTTTTTGTACAAAAATTTAATCAAATTCTCAAAAACATCTTTTTATATTCTGCTTCCAAATGTATTATTACTATTTATACACAGAGATCTAATTACTCCCTCCCCTCCTCCAAAAATAAGTATCAATCTAATTTATATATATATATATATATATATATATATATATATATATATATATATGAGAAAGATATATATATATATATATATATATATATATATAGCAGTATAAAGTATATATATATATATATATATGTATAGTATATATATATATATATATATATATAAGAGGCAGTATTTATAGTAGTAGCAAGTATATATATATATATATATATATGGTTATATATATATATATTAAGGCAGCAGTATATATATATATATATATAGCAAGGCGTAGCAGTGTGGAGCAGCAGCATATATAGCAGCAGCAGGCAGCAGCAGCAGCATAAGCAGGTTATATATATATATATATATATAGCATATATATATATATATATATATATATATATATATATAATATGGCTAATTATGGCTAATTTTTAACCAATATGTGGCTAAAAGTACTCCAAACCACCTGGCAACCCTCAACCCTGCTTGCCAGTCTATGATTTGCCACTTTCAGACTTTATAAAATAGTAAGAGAGAAGAGCATATATAGAAGAGTATATATATATATATATATGTTGTTATATATATATATATATAGAATATATGTATATATATAATATATATATATATATATATATATATATATACAAGAAATTATAGAATAAGAATGTTAACTTACTAAAATTCGTGAATATCTGTTCTCGGCTTGTCAAAATATTCGAAAGGATGAATGCGCTATAGTTTACCAAAAAGTTTTTGGCTCATTGCCATGAATTTATTAACCACTTCTTTCAGATCAATAGTACTACATGTTTCATTTTCAATGCTTAATAAAGCCAATGCACTTAGCCTTGTTTGTGTCATATTGTTCCTTAAAGAAAGTTTTTATTTACTTGAGCTTTGAAAACGACCTTTCAGCTGTTGCAGATGTTACTGGTAACGTCAAATGCAACTGAACTGCTGTACACAAGTCTGGTAAACTACTTGCTAAGCAGCTGTTTTCTACGAATAAAAAGTTTGCTAAATCTTTAATAGTTACCATATTTTTCATTTTCACTTCTGTAGTCATTAATGCTTTGAAGGTGATTAATTGTTCATAAACCGAAAGATAAATCTAAATCGTATTTTTCAACCAGTTTTGTAGCCTTTTCTTGCAACTTTTCATTTCGTAGCTCTGCTATTGCTGCAGGAGCAAGATAACTCATTAACATTGTTCATGCTGATGAAACGAGTAGTTATCTGTTCATTTAATATATCAAGAGATTTATTGAAAACCTTTATTCTAAAGGCTTTCAATGGCTCTTCAATTCTTTCATAAGATAAAAAAAGCTCATCAAAAAACATTTTAATCTGTATTTGGCGTCTGGAAGTAATTTTTGTTTCAATGTTCCAATGATGTACTAACTCCGTAGTTTCTCTCACTACACCTTCAAATTTGTGTCTTAGCTCACATAAGTTTGATTTTGCTTGTCCCAATAGGTAAGTTGCTTTCTGAAGATATGTATTTGGACTTTGCAATATTTTTGAGACAACTTTGATGCTTTCCAATACTTTACTTTGAAACAGAAGACAGAGAATAAACTCAAAATTTTCTAACTGCTTCCTG
>JABUQX010087147.1:0-30000 GCA_015478945.1 Trachelipus rathkii
TTACCAATTCCTCAGGAGCATTTCGGAGAATTTAATTCATATATGAGGCCCGTACAAAAACATATTCTCACAGATAAGTTTAAGCTAATTTAATTTTTGACGTTGTAGTTATTCGACAAGACTATTGCTATATGGCTGTAGTAACTACTTTTTTACTCCCTTTTATTAATTTACTAATTTAATACAATTTCCTGCATATACCTTTCATGAGTTTTATCGCTACAAATTACTCAATGCTAATTGGTCAGACACTATATATGTATCTCAACGGTAAGGCAATCCTACTATTCCTTATCCATAAAACCATACTACAATCTATCACTATCAACTATATAATAATATTAGTATTATTATATATATATATATATATATATACTCCTCTCGATCTTATACTGCGCTAATTTCTACATATCTTGATTAATTGGATCTTATTAAAGACGAGTAATTATTTTTATATATATTTCCTTTCAGGAAACTACTACCTTTACAAACGTCACTCCAGCAATTCATTTTTGAAGAATGTTGATTCTAGCTATAAAGGAATATGGATCTTTATATTGTTGCTTTATATAGGCTTACAGAACCTTTTCGCATTTTACAGCGTATATGACGCTCACTTTACAAACTATCATATACTACTATATGAGGGTTAGATACTGAAGGATATTCCTCTTGCATATAGTCGTAGTAATCTAATCTTTTTCAGATATATTTCTAGAGATACTCATATTACTGATCCACTAATAGACTGATATAGAGTTTGGTTATTAATACAATGGAGGCTATTTATCAATTATTAACCAGATTGAGCACCACATTATGTACTTACTCACAGATCATCCTTTTACATTATTTCTTGACTAGGGTAGTTACATTGTGAATAAATGGAATTATTCTGACAGATTGGATCTTCCAAACCTTTTATCCTTTCTACCCAGGGCTTTTGCAGCAATTTTTCAGGTTGGGGTCAAGGTTGCCATTATCACTCTCTCATTCTAATTGTCGACTGCCCTTCTTGCCGGTGTGACTGATTCATACTCTTGTGTTAAAATCCAGTTGCGGCGCTAGATCTAAGTGTTTCCAACACGATTTTTTTTCAGGTCTGTCCTCTTACTTAACAATCTTTAACTGAAATAACTATAATCGAAACTCATAATTTAGTGCTGTTCTTATATTCTTATTAATTATGGTAGTTTCCATATCTTTAGAAGGAATAATTATATTAGAGCTTCTATACTATTTTTTCACAATAGCATAATCTTAATATTTATCTATTAGGATGGATTGCATCTTATTTACATATTGAGATTTTTCTTGTTCTTATTTTTATCCTCTATGCCTTATTCTTCATTATCTATTTCACCTGTATCAGGGATATATCTGGATAAGAAATCTGCAACTGAATATAAGATCGTTTATTACTCATTTATTTAATTATATGTTCTATTAAGAGTTGGAATGAAAATCTAGATACTGTTAGACATCTAGCTAAATTACTTAGCTGAGTTGATACTCCATTTCTTATTGTAGAATATATGCTACTATATATAACGCTGCTGTAATGATTCGCGTTATTTACTTTTATTTATATACCAATAAATTAGTATTAAAAACTTCCTCAACGCAAAGATGATTTCCAAACATTCCATCTCGGTAGGGGCATAATTTTTTTCCGCTTTTGACAAAGTTCTGCTTGCAAAAGCTAAGAGCATAATTAATAGGTAATTCCCTTCTTCATACTTTAATCATATTCTTCAATATTTATTAAAATAACTACTTAGCATTTATTTACCTAAACGTAGTATGTTGATGCGTCGTCACTATATTGTTAAAATTCTTTGCATAAAAGTTTAAGGATAATTTGGAACTAATTAATACCTAGTATCTAACAGTATAATTATCTTTAAGTTTTTCAATGATACTTCTTGGTTCCTCTCCCCAAATAAATATCTTTTAGTTTTTTCTTATAGTAGTTTGGTTAGGGGTTCAGCAGTACTTGAAAAGGTCGGTAAAAATTTTATAATTTCAGATATTAAAGCGAAAATCCAAAGAAACCTAAAACTGAACGTACTTCTGGCACGCTAGTAATATGATATTTTTCGATAAAGTTTTTAGCTTCTCAGGGTCTACAGTAACCCTTGACCTGAAATCAAGTACCCTAGAAATACTATTTCCTTCTTGAAAAATTGGCATTCTCCAATTTATCATTATTTTTGTAAAGTTGCATTATTATACACTCAGTGCTTCGATAAAACTTAGTATCACTTTTTTCGCCCCATTATATTGATAAATGAGAAGAAACTAAAAGGTGAAGTAATATATTATTAATATCATCATTTATGTATATAGATCGAGATCAATCTTAATGCTTATAGTCTTAATCTACACTTAATACCTAACTAAATCACTCACTATACTGAGAACCTAGCGGAGGATTATGTTTTACAAAACCCATTGGCATAGGAACCGCCTGACGGTATTGAATTTAAGTTACATCCTTTATTCACTATACTGTGTTCTTATATATAATGTACCATTATTAAGATAAAAGGGTCCTACTCTCTTCACTCAATGCTATCTTGAGTAGTAAGCCATTTTACGAGAACGTTTATCGACACAAGGCCTGAATATTTACTAGCTCTAGTATTTACCTAGATGAAGTTCACCGTAACTCCTGTGAATTAGAAAGTAATAGGGAAGCACTTGTACTCCTTACATAACCTATATAATTTATTTATCTTCCTATAGTCGACACAAATACGGGGACGGCCTCCAGACTTCTTAGGTATCATACTAGTAATGGATACTGTGGGGGACACGATTTAGGTTTTAAATTATATACAGTAGTTCTTCTTACATCACTGGTACCTCTGTATCCAGTTATTATATCTTTCTACAAAAGATCTAGGTTGATTAGTAATACTGTGAGTGATAACTGAGTTACCTTATTGGCATTTCTCAGATACTAAGTTCTAGTTTAAATTTATGATAGTTGGGGACTGTTCCCTAATGGGATCATCTGCCAGTCCCCAACGTCCTCTGTTGTGATTTTCATAAGAGAGATAACTTAAATGCATGCTCTCCTACACGGAAAAGGTACGGTTAGCGATGCGAGTTTCAGAATAAAACTAATTATTTTCAAGGAATAACTATCCTATGCAATAACTATTAAACAATAACTTATTAAACTGCTATTGGTGCGAATAGTTCATTATTTTACTCTATTATTTCTTATTTTTCTCATCTGGATTACTCACTTCTGTTATGTGGGTTCTTCCACTTTTATAATCTGGTGGTTTTAACTGATTATTCATTGCATATATTGAGTTTGTGCTATGTATTTTATGCTTCATCCATGGTATTCGTTCAGCTTGGTGGCAATATATAGACGGTGGCTCTAGTTTTATCGCGTTAACCGATTTTTATCGTTCTCAAGACTGCAGGATATTCTAGCTGGTTGTTTATAGGATTACAACTTTATTTATTCTGCAATACGGGCGGCTCCCTAAAACTTAAATTTAGCTTTTGGCTAATTCAATTAGGGAGGGCTACTTTGAGTTTAATACTCTTTCCTTCGCTATGATTAAAGTGAATCCTGACCGTATAAAGATTGGCTGCGGCTGCCTCTAAGGCATCAGTCGGTACTGTATTACCTTATCGCTTGGTTTCTCGTGGATCAGGTAATTGTTGCGGCGGTTCTGTTCTTAAGCTTAAAATATTGTACACAGATGACTATAGAAATTAAGAGTATCTATATTTTAAGTATCTTTATCATTTACTCTTAACAAATTTATCTATACACATTTTATATGTAACCTAGTAAATATTCTCGTTTGCTTTTACGTTTATTTACATGATGTAGTATTCTCTTTCAGGCGAATAAATAATATATTACTAAATACAAACAACTTTTGCAGATATTTAATACATCATCTTTATATGAATTGTGTAAGTGGCACTAAGTAAGATATTGAACAGCACGAGAGTTATGGCGCCTAACAGTCACTTCTGTTTGAGGTTTATTTTTAAGCTCTTTTCCCGTCGAAGGCGATGAAGATTTAATCATCATCATCACAGGTTCGGGTTCCATTATTACGTTGTTGGTGACGCCAAGTATCTGCCTGCTTCGTCTGGCACAAGATTATTTTTCTTCATTAATTTCTGTAACATTCGTGGTCACTAGTCTAATTTCCACTTTGTTGAACACCATCTCTCTTCTCTGAATTTCAACACTTATTTTTTAACTGAAACTTAGGTGTCTGAGTGGTGCGAGTGAAAAACCTACCTTGTTACCTCTGTTTCTATACCCAAGATACACCTACCATTTCTGTATTCTGAGCATCTTTTAACATATACAGCAGTTCGGTACTTATATCCTTGATCCTCTCGGATTTGAACCCAAAATAGTAACCCTTTTCTTAACTTTTAATCTTTCTGTTAAACTCTTTCCATGTTTGGGTTCCTCTGATTACCTTCCTATTTCTGTATCTTGTCATATTTTCTTTAATTTTAAGATTTGTTATCAAAAGCATCTGTTTCTTACTCAAAATTAGTAAGTCAGTATATATTATCTTTAACTTGAATTTAGTTATTTTGTAGTAATGAATGTCAGTGGAGATCAATTTATAGACAGATATGCAGGGTTGATTTGTAAGCATTCCACAACTTTGAAGTGTTTGAATTTGGTATTTCATGTGTACTTCAGAGTGCTGGCAAGGCGTTAGCATTGCCATTCTTACATAGTTCCATTCTTTATAACCAATTTCTGACTAGAGTAACTTTTATTTCCAAATTCGAATAATAATATATTTGGCTATATTATATAAATCTCTTGTGTTATACCTTGGGGCCGCTTCTTTATTTACATTCCTCAGAGGTAGTTCAACTATATTACACCATCTTTTACTCATTTGTTAAATTAATCTAAATAAGGAATGAGATAAAAGCGTGGTGTTTTACGAGGTCGTTGGTGAGCACATTGGCGATGCTCGCCTAGGATAGCAGAGTACACAAAAAAAAGATAACATTGTAACATATATTGTTACACAAAAAATTATAAAGCAACAAATAAATTTATAAATATATACTTCAGAAAATCTTCTAATATAGATATGGAGTGATTTGTTCTTTAAGTGTAGCGTCAATGATGTATAGAAACATTTCCCACAAACATCATGGGTTATAATTCTCTATCCATTCAACTATGGTTGTGGAGTATTCGGGAGGAAATTTTTTCTTTTAAATATACTACTAAAGCAAAAATTTTTTTCTGAACCTCAAATAATAACCGTGCCTTCAAATTCGCTTCATGAATTTATTATATACATAATCTCTTCATCATAGTATCGATATTGTATCGTCTGATCTAGATGGAATTAGATTTGAAATTATAAATTTCTCATATTATACTATTATACTACGTGAAGCGCTGTGCTCATTATTCTCATTATTAATTTAATCTATTCCTTCACATAGAAATATTTATGGTATGATTACTATTATGTTAACCATTCAATCATTCATAGATGTAGCTATTTATGCCGTCTATACATCCTCGTATCTTTGCTACATGCGCCTGTTTTATACTAATAATTTGCCGATCTCAAACGACGTTAACTCACATATTAATTAGAAGGTTGCGAGTATTGTTCGCCACTCTGGACATATCGCTTTCAGATGATCCTCGGTCAAGGAGATGTGTCTTGATTATACTTCTGTACCCTTCATTTCAGTTGATGTACTCGGAGGGTTATAACGCATCCGGAGTTCTCCAGCAGACCTCAAAATTAAATTATATAGCGAGAAGTGCCAGCATGCTATACACCACCTCAAGACATCACATGTGATGACGATCTGAGGCGGTCATTTAATTAAACCTCTTCTAGTTTCTATAGGTATCCTCGGATGTACCGTTAGTAACTCTTGGCGAGCATTCTTATGTCATCGTATTTTAGAGTACCTATTATTTATATATGAGTATCAAGCACTTATTAATTTCTGCGCTATTGTCTATTATAATTTATAGCCGACTTCATTATCTCTTATTTCCATTTCTCCTGCCCAGTTCTTTCTATATTTTAATTAATATCAGTTATTTAAGTAAAGTTGCTTAAACTTCAAAATGAGGCAATAAGAGTATAATATAAGAGTATTTTGCAGGATTGGAGAGACATCACAGATCGTTCTGAATCGAAGTTGATATCTGAAATTGACTAATGAACACTACTGTACTCTACTATACCTTATACTCCTACCGATTGCTAGCCAAGGCGTAATTCCCGTTATTGATCCTGTCGTATCTAATTTAGTTCAGCAGATTTATTCGATACGTCTATGTTGGTTACATTATCCTTTATGTTTCTGTATAAATGTGAGATTAAATTAATTTTTCAGCCTTTATGCAAACATCAACAAGATTATTCTAAATCATATTTTCAACCTGTGCTTACTTTCAGCTCCTTGAATGCACTATTTATCTCATCAAAATTCAGATATGAGAATGGGGTCTGTGTCAAATAACTCACAGCGCGGGCATTAATGAGGTTAATATTATTATATAATACTATTCGAAATTCACAAGTATTATCTCCTACAAATTACGATTACTAAACTGACAAGGTTCTATTAGTATTTCTTCATATTGTAGATAAGATGTAGTTAGATTACCCGTACACTAATGTATTATTACAACCCTGGGTAAAATACATCTCCATTATATTTTTAAATTAGTCTATTGTAATAAATCAAACTATTCTTTTAAATCGTTAATTAAGATGTTGATATATCTATTAATATATTATTTAAAGATATGACCTATGTATCGTATAAAAGCTCGTTCTTATTATGATAGAACTTATCCTTGTTATTATGCTATAAATAACTTATACAAATTTAAATAATATGCGGCACTCTGTGCGGTGATGGTGGCGAAATTGTAATTTGTACTTACGCATTTGTCTATAAAATATTTAACTCATACTTTTTAGTATCGGCAACATACCATAAACATCCACATAATTTGAATTGACTACCCTGTACCGCGTGGTGCTTCCTGAATAGGTTTTTCATACTACATTGGGGCGCGCACACATGTCACGCGACGACCTCGCCTTTTTCTAAAAAGTCATTGTTCTGATGTTAACCATTACAAGCCACTGCCTCCCATTTTATTGAAGCTCCCGCATAATTCATATCTGATCCGCATTTCGGCATTTATTATTATTGAATACGATGGTTGTACAGCTTTCTATGCCATTATATTTCTGATCGCCTTTCCCTTTGTTTGGTTAGATCCTACATTATACCCTTAATCCAACATATTTTACAACTCTTATTTGATCACTGAAAGTTGACTACCCTCTGATGCTAAGGCGGTGGGTCATGACTTCGCTCCCGAGTCTACTATATAGCAAGAAGCGTTCGACGCACTGTTCTGTGGCAAACTGACAGGAGTGTAGGTCTCCTTGACTCATTACCGCCTTCCTTAGCGACATGGAGCAGCACCGATCGTGCGTCATAAGTGCTCAGTAGGTCTATTTACTGCATAGGCACGCGTTAGCATCTCTCAACGACTATATCTAAAGACAACTAACGCTATACTACTCACTATAATTTATATAAATATATACTCACTGACCACTTTATTTACCTTATATACTCATTGCGATTTGCCTTTTGGCTGGCTTGTTTTCTTTTCAGGAGTGAATCTCGGACTGGGGGAACTACTGCCTATCTCATTTCCTTTAGACCTATTATAACATTTTATTCCAAACGTACCCCTCTCGTAGGGCGTTGTTAACCATCTCCTATCATTGGTATAAGTCCGACATGGTTTTAGTGAGTCCTCTTATTAGGCATAGGTACTTAGTACTTCTAATCGTTGCTTAGTACCTACTAACTACTTCTAGGTTACTCATGTTCCTTTTGTTTTTTAGGAAACATATCGCGGGATTTTGTAGTATTTCTGTGGAATATATACTTGTTGTTATCCTACTGTAATGAGTAGATTTATAACGTATTGCCTCTTTACTATAATTATTATAGCAGGTACATAAATCTTTTTGGCCAAGTATATGCCATGGTTTTCTGTACCCTTTACGGCTGAATAACAGATCTATTTTGCTGTCGTCTTAAATAAAATTGTTCGGTACTATCATACCTCTATTGTCAAAATCATTAATTCTCATTTCTCTTATCCTCTCTCAATAATTTTCTCCTATTGCCACTTATTTTCTTCATCAGCCTTCATTACTAACTTTAAATCTATCTTCTTTGCCTAAGTTTACACTTATTATATATATCAGAAGCCATTGATAATTCTCTTTTGTAAAGATCTTTGCACTCTATCTGTTTGAGGTCTTTTGCATCTGTGAACTTCAATGTAAGTTATCCAATCCGACCTACCAACACTCGCCACTAAACATATAAAAAACTTTTATTTCGCACTTACATCACTGTATCCACTGCACTAACTATACCACGATACTCTCAATTTCAGTGTCTGGACTTCACACGAGAACCTGCAGCGATGAACAAATATGCGGTTTTCAACATATATTTGTGAGAAAACAAAGATCAGCACATTTAGCGGTCGTTAAAACTGGGTCAATTTGCTCATTGGTCATTTTATGATTGATAGAAATTCCATAAAAACAGACTCCCATCAATTTCAAAGACGAAAATCTCGTAAATAATGTCAGTTAGGAAATTAAATCTATACTTATTCTAGAGCAATTTTATTGTTACATTTCTCTTACTTGAAATTATCCTTCGTTATTTATTAGAATGATTCTAGTCCCTTTCAGAACTCTGGGGTCGGCTTCTACGCGCTATTCTTATTGTGCTAGAGGAAAACATCGGTCTTAAGTACATCTGCTTGCTTTTTATTAATTATGTTTTTATTAAACCAAAACTAGCATAGCTTGTCATCAGTCATACTATATATATTTCTACACTCGAACTCCTGCGTTTCTCATCGCTCCTGCGTCAAAGTTGTGCTGAGTACTTTTCCTCAAAACATCGTAGTTATTACTACATGGGGGAACAGTGAGATGCGGAGCACTAGAGAATATGCTGGGGGCCCATTTTCTCTATAGACTACCGCGAAGTTAATGGTAGATGGTAACTATGAGAGAGACATAAAATAAGCAGTCTGTTATATCACGTATTATTTACTTGTCCGGTCATAATATATTCTACTACTCTCTCGCTACATCGCATATCGTCATATACTCCCGTCAATATCTTAAAGAGATCTCTTTCATAACACTTATATAGATATGGTAGCTTGTTGCATGGGTAGGTATATGAATGTTGTTGTAGGATTAGACTGATTTTATTAGTAAGATCAAAGGCCTTGTTAGCTATAACCGGGTCCTCGCGGGGGACTTATATTGCTCCTGATTGATTATACTACTTGACAGGAAGTGGTTATAGGTCACTATCTTGACTGACTTAGGGACATTTACTACACGTAACAGCCCTATCATCTGATATTGGCTACTTCTTTACTACTATATGAAAATAAATATTTATATAATTTTAAAAGATTTTTTAATTAACCTTCAGGGTCCTCTTAACTATACACCAAATTGAAATATTATATATATTATATATATATATATATTATTAATTTTAATATATATAATATAATTATTAATTATATATTAATATTATATTATATATATTATATATATATATATATATATATATATATATATATAATATAAATATATATATAATGATATTATAATATAAACTATTAATTATAATATATTATATATTATATAATATATTATAATTAGTTATTTTATTATTAATATATATATATTATATTTATAATAATATATATATATATAATATATATATATTATATATATATAAATATTAATATATATATATATTTAATTATATATATTATATTATACTATTATATGTATATTATTATATATATATTAAATATTCCATCTTCCTCACTTGCACACATACCGTGCTTTAGCATTTGTAGATAAATATTTATATATATAATTTAATATATATATTATATTAAGTATATTATATATATATATATTAATTAATATAAATTATATATATTAATATATATATCATAGTCTTATATATATATATATATATATTATATATTATATATATAATATATATATTAATATAGATATATTATATTAGCCTTGTATATATATATTAATATAATATAAATATAAACTTAATATATATGACAATTCTTTCAATTTATACAAAGTAGAGATAATTTATTAAATACAGCTAAATCTAGAATAAAAATGGCTCTTGAATGAAAAAGGATCTGAACGTTGAGTCAAAGAGGTTATACATATGTGGTGGATGTATAAATGATTTTAAATACATAATACAATATATATAATAAGTATTTAAAATTTAAATATATTATAAATATTTTTATAAAGAAAGCCTTTCAGTATTTATAGACAATCGGTATATAGTACGTTTTGACGTTTATCAAGGACTCATATAGATATTAATATAGGTAGTAAAAAGACTACGGTAAAAAAATTTTTTCGGTACTTATATAAATATATTTTAAATACCTATACCAATGGATTATCCTTATAGTATTATAAAAAAATAACCAATAGTGTAAAGGGAAGTATAAATTATTTACTATTTATTTATATTTTTTATAACTAAAGTGAAATATACCTATATATAATGGTATAACTCACTCGCATAAGTATATAACTAGTAGCAGTTGAGTAAGTCTGAGGGGTTCTACTTCGGGTACCTCATCTATATACCGTAGTTAATATACGACGGGTGGTAGTACGTAATACCTCGTAGGTTACGATAGCCCCTTTAAATATTATGGAATAATATTTTATTTTTTTTTTTATAATTATTTTACACGATATATTGTATGAATACTACAAGCAAAAATATAATAAATAAAAAAATAAATATTAATATATAACATCCCACTCCTTTTAAGAAACCTCGCTTGACTATAAGCAAAAATATTACTGGGATTTGTTTTGCTAATATGTATTGGGTGTATGGGGGTCTCGAGGTTAATTAGTCATGGACTCGATGGTTTTTTGATATACAAATCTGCAACAGTATTACAGCGTAATGAATGTATTCTCGAATAGATAGATGCAAGCTTTTATAATACCACACTATTGCTTGGGTCTTCTTAATTAAGAGTAATATGTCTCACCGGTTTTATATCAATCCATTATTGCATCATAAAAAATAAAAATTAAAAGTTGAAAGAATCCTTGTTTGTGTACCCAAATTTAGCAATAGGTATATTATATAGTGTTAATTATTACTTTCTTACGCACATGTGTAATATATTTATTATATATATATATATAATATATAATATATTAATATATAATATATATTATATAAATTATATTATATTATATAATATAATAATTAATTAAATTAAAATTGATTTTAACATTTAATAATAATTTTCTAAATAGATTTAAATTGCACATATTTTTATTATATGAAATTATTTTCGTAGAAATATGTAAAATCTTAAATTTTGTCTGAGGTATTGCTCTATAAACGCTTTTCGCTTACCAGCAGATAACATACGCACAAAACACAGGCAAATATAGAACACGCCTCAGATCCTTCAAGTGTGAAATTGCGAAAACGTATATAAAACAAATCGAATATTTACCAGGACTCGCTGAGTCTTTTAAGCAAGAAATATTATTTATGGAAATAACAGTAATCTGAGAATTTCTCGGTAATGGAAAACTAGAAAACATTAGACTCTGTTTTATTGTTACAAAACAACAATAAATGTTACTTTTTTAAACTATTATTATTCCTAATATCAATAGTTAAAAGATTTCGTAGGGATTTGAAAAATATTTTTACTTTTTAACAGATAAGATATGTGTTAAAACTAACGTGCTATAAAATGTTTTACTCTAACTATAGTAATAGTTACTTATCTTAATACTATTTATAGGGATTTTATCATTATGATTAACTTGACACTCAATACTTATATCTTAACGATACTTGTGCAAGCTTTATGATGCAATGATAATAAATACGTTAACTATATATATTATTATTTAAAATACTATAATATATTATATACTTAGGTACTATATACTATATTCACTATACATATATCATTACATATTTACTATCTATATATATATAATTATGTAATAAATACCTACCTATTAAATTTATACCTATAATTTTAGCTTACTATAAGTTATAATATACGATACTCATGGATATACCTAGGACAGATATGAGTACGGTATATAGCATTGTATTATGTAAACACTTACGCTCACGACGACCAAAAGAGAAGCGAGAAATTCCTACACACTGGTTCCAAAGAGCATACTCACTCACGCTCCTCCGCTCGCTTAATCATTACTGAACGTGGTATTAGAGTCACAAATCATGAGTTATACTATTATATATATATATATATATATTTCTATGTATATATAATACTCATACAAAAGTATTTTAATAATCTTAGTTAAATGATCTTGTTTGTGATCTACATTTATATAGAGCCAACATCCAACACGTGGCAGAGGTTCATCTAATGTCCAAATACGACCATCCCATTACCTATAGTGAAGAAACAAATAATTTTAATACCCCGATTTCTGAGATCATCATTTATTATCACACAGTTAAGATTGCGCGTATATTCGTACCTTGTTCCTTTTCGGCAGTTTCCTTCTTTGGAATTTCTCCAGACGTCTTGTTGTTAATTGAAAATTTTCGGGATGAGTCAATTAACTCCGAATGTACGATTTGTCTGGGCTTATTTTGACGCGTCACCAATTTAGGAAATCTATATCACTTTTGAAATTTTATATTATTTGGTCAATTATTATTACTTCACTGATTTTCGGAAGGGAGTAGCTTTGCCTTGGCTCAAGTCTATCAGCGGCTGCTTGGACTTTCGACTGTTTCTTAATGGTCAAGCCTCTATCAGGACTGCGACCTTACACGGCTGCTATCCGCTCCCTATTTTTTAGAAACTTGAAAACTACGGTCATTCTACAGGTCACGCTTAAGATCGAGAGGAGAGCATAATCTGACCGGCACGTGATCTTACGACTTTCATACCTTAACTTTCTTAAGTCTCGGCCATAGGATCGGTGCACGCAGACATTTAGCGTACGCCTGCTTGCAGAGCTCTCTTCTCTTCTAAGTCCCGGCCCTTGACCTTCCGGACGGCGCAAAGCTGTACGGACTAGCGTTGTTTGACCAATTCAACGAGCTGTGTTAGTTTCGTTAGCTCTTTTCTGTTTACGACAGGTTTTCTCAAAAGGGCCCCTCATTAGGGTTTTGATTTTCGTACTTTTCGAGATTTTTTACACCGCTCTTGATGCGTTGTTGACGTTCAAGAAAGACTTATTATATACGGGCCTAGGGTGGTGGTTTAAGGCCGGCTATTAGGGATGTTTTTCTAACCTTTTATATTGAAATGGGCAGCGGTTTAGCTAAAACTGCAGCTTTCTATTTAAGAATAAAAGGAAAGTTTTTAGTAAGAAGATTGGTGACATGTACTACTTCTTGAAGTAATGTATATATAACACACTCTTTTTATATATATTATCATATCTTATTATTTTTTCTTTTAATTAAATATTTTAACGTTTACATAAATAGAGTGGGGTATTAGGGGATTATCAGTATTTTAAGGCAATTAATTCGTTAGCGACTTTTTTTCCGCAGAACTGCTTCACATTATATTAAGAGGACTCAAGATTCACGACAAGTCTCTTTAGGGAGTACTTTCTATCTAAGTGTTCGGTTGATGTCTGAGGTATAGGTTGCATTATGATATGTTAAACATTTCAAATATAAATATATACTCATCACATTGCCACACTGGTCAATATAGTACTGTCAATAGAATAGATGATAGCTACAGACGTTTCTCACAGAACAAATAAGCTAAATGCCAACGACTAGTATAGCAAACTAAACCCAGACTGCGTACAATATTTAAGAAGTCTTTCTGTACAATTATATTTAAATTACAGCGTGAGGTATATATACTCAATTAATTATTTAATTGATGTTATATTGTACATATATTATTATATAGGTACATAATACAATACATATTTTACTCATAAACATTATATATCATACAATAATATATTCAATATATATATTAATATATTTTATATTTATATACCTTATTAGTCACTAAGTATATATATTAACTTATATATAATATACTATAATATAATTAATATATATAATTATATATTATTATATATTATAATTATATATATATTATTATATATTTATATATTCATATTATATTATAGTAATTAGCTATAATTTAATTATATATATATAATAAATAAAATAATTTTATATAATATATCTCAGGATAATTATCTTATATATCTCACCCCTCTAAATAATATATATATATATATTAGTATATATAATATATATATATATAGGTGAGGTAGGAGGTGAGTGACAATATTGTGCCTACTTTTTCTATCTATTTCTCTTTTGCCATTTTCTGCTCTACGATCGCGTGAGATCTCGTTCCCAAACAATATTATATATTAAATTTAACATATACTAAATATACTAATATAATATATTCACAAATGTTTTTTCAGGTATGTTAATATTATATTTAATATATATATTAATATTATTATTTAATGTTATTATTGCAAAAAAAAAGATATTTATTAATTTATTTTATTTATAGTCTCTGCACGTTATCACATAAATATGTACATAATCTTGATAGTGTCCCTGGCTAGGCACACACACACGTATAAAAATATCTCTCTTTTTACGCACAAGCTCACACTGTTTCACACTGATTTACTGATATACCGCTTTAGGGTATGATTTAAACAATAATAAATTTTTCTCACGCTTAATGATCTAATAAATAAATGACGTATAGTATGAATATACCCGTGACGCTAAAATAACGTATTACTAATGTCTAGAATTGTTGTAGACTGATATTGAATTCCTATATCATTATTATTATTAGGATAGACATTTAATATTTAATAAGATATTCAATAATTATTAATTATTATATATATATCTTATTAGTTTATTCCAACTAACTCTATTCCATAGTTAATCATTAATATTATTTATTATATATATAATAGGATTTAAAATAATAAATTAAATAATATTTATTATTTATTATTATTTAATTAATAAATATTTATCTACAATAAATATTCTCATTAATAATCTAATAATTATAATATCAAATATATTATAAGAATGATTAATTTTTGTGTTGTAGAACAAAACACTTTCCTTATCAAATTTACAATTCATATACTTACAAATTTTTTAGCTTTCTATACTTTCTATTTTCTTTATATTTTATCTCATATAAATGTATATTCTACTCAGATTAGCTCAATTAAATAAATGGTCATAAAAAATTAGCATAACACTAAGATTAGAATAATTGAATTATTAAATAATAAATATTCAAATAATAAACACAAGGATTCAAATTGTGGATCGTCTACTTACGTCCCAAAAAGAATATTGTTAAGTTGAGGGAAATATTGATTTTTAGGGTGGATTCGCAATTATTCTTTCAATAACGTAATATTTAAAATTTAAGTTAAAATAAAATCTAGTATACAAAGTGCATAAGTGCCAAATTTATTTCATTGCTAATAATTTTCAAGTTCCACAAATTTTTAATTCAAATTGGGTATCTGCCTTTTGTTACTGATAGGTAAGTTAAATTTTTCACTTTATTCGAGAGTTATATTAATTCATAAGCTCTTAATAAATATATCATTTTGGGTTCAGTAAAAATCATTTCATAAGTTATTATTTTTATTTCGAGGAAATTAGGTTCCTAGAGTGTATAATAATATCATTTATGTCTCACACCAGCAAAAGGGTTATACTTTATTTTACTAAAATTACACTTTATTATTTTCAAAATTTTCATACCTTACAGTTTTTTAATTATTCCAATATCGTGGTGTAATCTAATGTAGTAGTTGTAGTGTCTCTGCATAAATTTCCTTGGTCTCAAGCTTATGTTGAAAATAATGTCCCGAATTTTCTCAAAGTTTTTCATTATATTTGTTGGAACATATATCGTTTAAATTAATTCTAAAAATTCCGAAAGAGCTAATTTAATCTAACACGTCCTATATTATAATTATTATATTCTGAAAGAGTGTTATTCTGAAAGTAAGTTTCTATTTCAAAAAAGTCTAATCATATTATATCTATATTTATCTAACAGAGTGAGAACTCTCAGTCATTTGATGTAGAACCGTTCTCGCTAAATTTTTTCGATTCTATAAGCTCTAATTTTAGTATTTATTTAAATTATTATTACCATAATTAATTTTGTTTTTTTGTGGTGAATTCAGTTTTTTATAACTCCTCAAATTTGCTTTTCTTCTATAAATATACTTTTTTATTTGAGTGAATATTATATATATATAAATCCTCTCTCTAAGAACTTCTAATATTCCCAATAATTAGCAAGTTGATTAGGGAATGAGTCTTGTGCTTATGGACTTTTCCGGTAGATTAACATGGTGAATAAGATTTTTTCCCTCGCACTGAGTCTGAAGCTTTGATTATTCTTCGTTCCTTATATATATATAGGGCTATGTTTATGTTATGATTTTATTTGTTCATATTAATTATTGTATAGATTTTATGAACAACAGGATGGGTATACCCCTAGATATAGAGATATACAACCTTCTTAGGTCATAATTGAGAGGCTTTTTAAATGCAAAATGAAAAATTTTTAATATGAATAAATTACTATCAGCCGCAAATTCGTGGGAAAATTACTCTCACTATTGGGGAAAACCGTGTGAAATTCATTACATAGGTAGAGCAATAATAATATTAAATACAAATGGTATTACATAATCTGTGTTTTCCAAATAAAAGTTATACAAAATAGGTCTATTATATTTAATTCTCTTGCGATTTAAAGTCTTTGAATATCGAAGTTTTTAAAAAAATGGACTAGTCTCTTCGATTTGGGTGGGATTTTCAAGGGTGCTAGCCACAATCGGACTATTTCATATAGGGCAATATTAACTAGTCATATATAAATTATATATATATATTATATATATTATATATATTATACAAGTACATATATATAATATAATAAATATATTAATTTTAAGACTAAAATATTTTAAACAAAGGAAAATCCTAATATGTACTAGTTCCAAAACTATAAATATATATATAAAATTATAAATATTAATTATATTAACATTATTAGTATATATAATTATTTACATACTTTAATTATTACAGGAGGAATAAATCAATAAGTGGGGTATGGATCATTTGTGAAGAAACCCGGCATAACTAAAAAATTTCATGTTATATTTCTTCCGAAGACATGTATGAAGTTTAGTTTAAACACTTGTCAAATAGTTCTATAATACACATGAGAAATTACCTAAGGAAAAAAATCTCATATTCGTCCGGAATTCTCGGGAATGGCTCTCAAGGCTCTTCTTAGATATCTTCAACAATTATGAACTGTCAGGTGTAAACGGAAGTGAGTGATTGTTTGTGGGAATAGAATGGGAAAAAGATGAAAAAACCTGTCTTTCTATGCAAGGCCTTAAATCTCTTACAAAGGCATCCCAGATAAGACCTATAACTTACAATATGGTGGAGTTTTAAAAATTAACATAACACTATTGTACGTTAAGAATTCCATCTATTGAAAACAGTAAACTGCATCTATCCCCGCAGTGTTGCAGATGTGTGCACACTTCACGATTCTGTACACCAGATACAGTGGTCATTGTTACGTTTCTAAAGAATGAGTATCTCCTTAGTCCGCTGATTTTGACACGGAACTCGACTCTCCTTCTATCAACACTTCCATTTTTGTTTAAAAAGAGCATTTTCACACAGGATTCTCACCACAAAAATGCGGAGGAGTTGGGTCAAATTATTATCTATATTAACACACTTCGATCGCGTGAAGGGCCGTATAGAAAATTACAGGAGTCGAAATGATTATCACTATAGGCATGAGGCCATCTCTTTCTTTCGAGCAAGTTGAATGTTTGCTCGCATCTTTTACGACATAAAGGATAAATACATTTACAGTCTCCAAGTGTCCCATCTGTAGGCGTAAATTAAATACTATTTCTGCGCTTATTAATGCTCTTCCCGACGTGTTCCCAAGATTCGAGAGATTAATGAAATAATACTGCAAAATTACAACAATTTCAAATTCACAACAAAATGAATTAATTACACGAGTATCAGTCATTCTTACTTTTTCGCCTTTCTTTAATTTAACATCTATCACAAATTTCAGCAGTCATTTGTTCTCACAATGCGTATGCAGTCGATCAAAAATCATGTATTCGCACTATGTCACTACTTTAGATCCTTAGTTGATACTTGGCATGTGTTCCAATACAATTCATCTGCAACTATGTCTCTTCTTTACGTCGTAATTAAATTATTCCGGCTATTTAACATAATATATAATAAGAGTCACAAGCTTTACTCTTATACTTCATCGCTAACGAGCTGTATGCGTCCGTCGGTTTGGTACTGTCATAGTATTGAGGTGATTCTTGTTTTGGGCCTATTGCATTTTCGTAGAGGTTAGAGTAGAATATAAGGCTATCCAGTATCCAAGAGTTTTGTCCTATATGAATTATTTTTGTAACTCTGACTTTCGAGCTAGGTCTGTGTAAAGAGACTCTAGGTCCAAGACCCCTAGGGTTGATCCTAAGTTCTAGAGTGATTTTGTTTATAGATAGTGAGCCGCACACAACTTGATTCACGCATACTTATTACTCGAGATCTTCGCACTGGGTTAATGTTCTCGTACTCTTTACATACTTAGTACGGTCTTGATAATAGATTGCTAATTTACGTTCCTTTCCTAAACACATTTTCTCACTCGATATAAGATATTCATTCTTTTCGATTATTGATCACTTTTCTGCTTGGGTTCCTCATAGTTACAATTTTTAAGTTTTTTAATTTATTAGATCTTGGACATCCAATATAATTCCTTCCCACTGACAAGGTTTAACAATTAAGTAACCTCTATTAATTAATACCATTTAATTCTCTCACAACAGAGGCAATTTTTAAATAAGACATACTGCTTTCTTTTTTGTATTCGCTTTAGAGTGACTTTGACTTATAAAGTGCTTTCTAATAAATATTAAGCTTGAATACTGAATTTCAATCAAAAGAATATCTCCTTACTTCGTAGCAATAAAGGAGATAAATCTCATCTTAATCACAGAATTATTGGAGCATTATTTAACTACACACACGAGTGAATTCTTCTGAGTGGTCTTAAGGTCACAAAAGTGATATCTCATCTTAATCAATAGGATACAGACCTATTATTATTTATCACATATATGGTTAGGTATCTCGTACTAGGTTATATAAATCTTCAAACAGGATAAAATCTCATATCTTTTAATAATGACATTATTCTCATTATTGTTTATCTAAAATACGATAATCGATCAGATTTTCTTATATTTCATAATATCTTGATAATTCAGATATTTTTTTATACACTAAGCGATTATTATTATATTCTATTTTAAATCAAACATTATTTAGATTCTCAGGGGTTATTTCATTTAATATACAAATGGCACTCGCGGAAGATCAATTAATTCCTATATATTCACTTAGAATGAAATTATTCCCCTCAATCATACTACTCTGCTTCATAAGGATATCATTCTTTGTATCAACACACGCCGAATTCTATTTCACTCTCCAGATATACAAACAGGAATATATATTTCTATTTATATAACCTTAATCAAAAGATTATTCTAACTTTCTATATACAAAAAAGGATATTCTCATCTTAAGGTTTCTACAGATGGAATATCTACATCTTCACAAAAGAGCAAGCTTCATAAGCATTTTATATTTAAAGGATTATTTTTATTTATCTATTTATATTCATATAATGTGTATATATTTCAGTCATTAATAGAAAGGATATGCTCATCTTCATTTCTATTACACTTAGCTGGTGCATGCTATTTCTGCATCTCTAACCATAATTGTGATAGATCTTCATCACTAATCAAAAGGATAAAATCTCAATTCTTCAATTCTACTAAATGATTATAGGGGTCGAGAGTATTCATTTCTTGACCTTAAGAATGTCGTACCGTTTTTTTATCCTGATCCGACTACTAAGATATTACATACAAATATTATAACAATTTTTTGTAACCATATAGAGCATTTCAAAAAATGAAACAAATTAAATAATTTTATTTGAATCAATTATTTCTGTTATTTTTTAAAATAAAATCTTAATGTTTAATATATATTATTAAACTAATTACTATGTTAAATAATTATTTATAAGGGATTTACCATAATATTAACTAATGCTATTTTTGTTTTATTCATAACTTTTAATGTACTTATGGAACCAGAGTAAGACAATTAAATCACCTGATTATTTATGATCATTTTTAGTATCTCTATAATAGTAAATTTCTACCTACACATTATATATGAACTAACTAATGTTCATTAGTGTAAGTCAGAGTGAACAATACTTTATAATTTATATTCAGCTATCTTTGAATTCTCTGTGGATGTTTCAATTATTTCAAGTTTGATAGGAGGATTAAAAAAAGGGAAGGAACATTATTCCGCTATTTACACTAAGAGAAGGTCAAGGATTGTAGACTCTATACTTGACCTTCCACACTCTCCTCCCTACAAATTTTCCATCAATATTCATACAGACCAATGCACAGAATTTTTAATTGATGGATTTTATTGACTGATTTGACGTGATAAACTCCCACATTCGATTTCACTGCGATTGACAACTTTTATCATTTGTAATATCGAGATTCCATTCATACCTACACTCGATTCATAATTTCGAGGTGCGTTCATTGCCTGAGGCTGTTTGACAAATTTAGTATCATATCACTCAATACGCTACTTCATCTATAAACTTAAATAATGCTTGTTTGAATCACCCTCAGAATTATTTTGGCACATCATTTACATATAAATAAATAAACTTAAAATATAACCATATTGCGACTCATGGTATTAAATATCATTTATTACTTTTCAGTAAAGTTTTATTTATTTTTTGTTATTTTTTAATTATGTTTAGTTTATATGTTTTGAGATGGAATGATACAAGGGATATCGTCCACATTCTAATATTGCACACATAGACTGCCGGATAGACCGATAGATATATCACACCATTATTACAGACAGAGAGGAAAAATGGCCTATCCGTAAACGAAGAGAGGAAACATTACGGACTGAGATTGTTTACGAACTCTTATACACAATTAGCTCTAGAGTTCCAAGTGAAGGACAAAAAATACGATCACTACGATTATGATGATGATATCCGGATAATTGATAGTAGCTTGAAGGCGAATGTTACTAGAAGAGGTATAGTCTTTATCACGTCAGGAAAGACTTGCTTCGAAGGGTCGAATGGCGTAACACAATCCAACAAAGAGATGTTAAACGAAGTGAAAAGAGAAAACTGGGGACGGACAAAATGGGCATGTAGCGGGGAACCCGCCGCGACATCAGAAATCCATGGTGAGATTTGTACTGACCAAACGCAATCGAGCAGGAACTCACCCCAGGAGGCGACTCACTTCCTCCAAGATGACAGACCACCGAGACATAAAGGACGGTGAGCATATTGACATTCGAAGTTTGGAAGCCACTAAAAAGCATCCTCCGCCCAACATGTACTGCCGGGAGGCAGAGAGGAAGCCCCGATGGCGCCAATGGTTCACGTTATTGTGAAGATATAAAATTTATGATAAGCACAGTTGCAGATCAAATGAGATCAACAAAAGCGGACTCTTACCGCAGTAGGTGGAGGAAGGGATGAAAGGGGTCACTAACGACGGACTACGTCAGTTGTGCGAGCCGCCTGTTCCTGCTTCCCATCGGCTCCGCTTTTTATGGCTGTTACAGAGAATATCGACCACACAGGGTAGGGAAACCAACAGACTCAATGGTATGGTGCTGCGCTGGTAAACAAGTCAGAGGGATTTTAGTTGAATAGGCACAGTACTACAGGGATTACTTGGAGATATATGAACACACTCGGGTCAGTTTAACGACTGGAGAGCGCTACAAGAAATTATGCGCGGAAAAGTTAGTATACCGGGACTTCATTAAACTGAGGATGTAACACACACGGAGTTTGTTAACAGGTAACATGAAGAGGAAAAACTTTCCTAGTTATCTCATCCCGCCTTGGACATCCTGGGCTGATATTATGTATTCACAGTCTGAGGAAAAACGAGGGACAAAATTAATTGTGTTGTGATAGGTGTAAACTAGGAGTTGTATAAGGAGAAAAACATAACATTATTTTACCAAGTGATTGCTCCAGAACAACAGCTAGAAGCTCTACCATCCCTGACACTAAGCGCTATTTATGATATTCCGACGGTAATATACCGTAGTAACAGGATGTCCGCTTATTTCTCTGAGACCTACGCGCGTGAGACACAGTCAAGGAATCTCGGTGCATCACCAGTTGGTGTCGATCCGACTATATCAAGCACTTGGATTCACCACTGCCAGAGAGTAGGAGGCGGTTATGGGGAAAGGACCCAACTGTGTTGAAGGTTTCGGTGAGAAATGAGGTAATACATTCAATGATGCAGTTACGGTGGCTTGACTCTGTCTGAGGAAGGGTCGAAGATATCAGCGAAGATGGAATAACCAACCCCAGGTCATACTTATGTGCAATAAGAGGGTTGTCGACGGACCACGCCCTCTATATAGTAAGGTAGTCTCTAAGTACCGGTAGAGGCGGAGAAAACCCTGGAAAACGGACTGTATCACAGCGAGCACCATGGAGCATACTGCCCTAACTCCCGCAGAGGGGATACGAGAGTGAATATCCCGGCCTCACCTCCAGGCTTCCCCGGACGAGGAATGGAATGCACCCGTGGCAATTCTCAGACCTTCGCCTGGAAATGGCGTTCAAGAAGGCGGAGGTGGACTGGAAGGCCTGCCATAAATGCCGGCAGGCACAAACCAAAAAGCTTTTCTCGATTTAGCCCATTGCACCAGCAGGGTCACATATAACGAAGGTAGACGTAAGCATGGTAATTATATTCTTTGTCTTTGCTTATCCTTCACTTACAGGAATATTGATCTTGGACGCGTGAGGAGTTGCGGCGGTAAAGAGATCCTAAGGATACTGGCGACACAGTTTTAATGCTTCTTGAGGAGCAGTAATATTACACATTAACAGTTTACATACGAGGGAGAAAATGGGGATTTTAAGGGGGACATGTCATTTCAGATTATGGTTTTTTTTATTTCAGGAATCTGCACCGACCTGAGTGGTAGTATCATATTTTATGGTTTAGGGAAGCGTACCGTTAGAAGGCTGCTCGACGAGCACAGACCCGGTAAAGCCCCGCCCCCCTCGGCTCCACAGGATAGGGAGGAGACCAATGAGGCGTAACCTTGGAGGCAATGGTAGGCGACCCCTCCGAATCAGAAGGCATTTTTCCGGAAAACGCCACGGCCTTTGATAGTTTTCACGTGAGAGAATGATAAAGCCACGCGCAGATGGGCGACCCATGGAGGAAATTCCTTACTCGAGTGGCAACTGCAAGTTTGACGTCTCCGTATTTCTATATGGACACGGTTTAGCTCCACTTCCAGAGATGCTAGCAGGTTGAATTTGATCGACATCAACTATCCTTGAATCGCAAGTTAGGCACAGCGGAACTTGAAGGTCGCGGATGGCAATCCGACAACACACAACCATTTAGACAACCAATAGCGAAATAGTCCATATCAAAGCTCTAGGCACTGAGCACCTGCGGCACCCCTTTGTCCAGGACAAAACGCCTCAACAGCTGGTTACCACAAATTCATTAGGCGGACTTTGAAACGAAACACGAATCCTGTTAGACTTCTTCCAGACAGACTAAGGAAAGGGTACTAGTTGCACCTCCCTATGTTTTCAAGGGAGCCGTGGACGGCTTCCGATCAACCCCTAGAACACAACCTTCCATCGTTCTAGTCTTGGACAAACCTAAGCCTTTTCGAGGTACAAAGAACGACGGCAAGGTCACATGTATAGTATTTTTGGAGAAGGCAAATGGGTGAAACGGTACAGAAAGAATCGCATCGTGAATCCAACCGAAGGAGAAAGGATCCCTGAGTCGATTTGCGATTTCTCGAGCGCAAGAGAGACAACGCAAATTGAGCATAAGTCGGAAAAATCGATTCTTATGTTGAGCTTGCGTTCTCCAACCGCTGGAAGCCACGAGAGAAGCAACTACCAGCAGTTCGTGCCACTGAGCTTACTAATCGCGAGTGTGGCTATGGTTTCGAGAATGTTAAATTGAGTGGGGTCTCCCGCATTGAGATTTCCTCGGCTTTAAGACAGTACGATCCCTTCCCCAATACAATAAATTTGGGAAAGGTCAGGGCAGGATTACTCAATATATGCAAGTAGTATACCAGGAGTACAGGAGGGAAGACCCTCCACCCATATTCTATTCGTATAACGCCCGATTAAGGAAGTGCAAGTGGCACTAAAGGCAAATGAGAACAACTGTCGTAAGCATCTGAAAGAGAATGCCGTCAGGGCCAGGCGCTCCATACCCGCGAACAAAACAGCTTGTAGTTGTTTCGTACGGTAGTTTGCGAACTCGGCACACCTGAATTGAATCTCACCGCCCGCGATTGCCTTATGGTACATGTCCATTTACAAGGCTAAGAGAGAAAATGCTTAGGAACGTCGGCACACTCTTCCGTCAATGTGGCATAAGTCTCCCTTTTTCATCCGCTTGAACTGCACTTGACCAACAGGGAAATAGGCAAGGAATGCGACGACGGCCGGTTTTGGGTTGGTATACCCCACATACGCAAGGCTTGACCTATAAGAACGAAAAGGAGTCAGAGAATGATCCGGTTCGGAGGAGTCTGTTGGAATAACCTCCAATCAGGAGCTTGGCGCTGGTACAGGATCGCGAAGTGATAACGCCAGAGCTTCGTCCCGACCACAACCCACGGGAGCAGAGAATGACATTCATGTTAAGTTTGCAGAGAACCGATAAAACGTCAAGTGATGATAGGCGAGAATCACCATGCATGTGTAATCGTTTCCGCGTGTAAGTTCTATTCGCACCTCTTTTATGGACACCAGATTGATGTAAGGCGTTTAGAAGTGTAATCGCGCTCGGCACCTTCAGCGTCTACAGAACGGCGGAAACACAACATGCTCCTTCCTTCGCGTACGACGGCATTAATCTACTCGCCCGGGCGACGGCCCGCGAAGCCTTAAAGCAGGGAACTAAGGTATGGAGAGCGCCGTGGGAGTCTGTTATACAGCTTTTATACAACTTACGGCTTCTTCACCGATCCATCACATATAGCCGGACACGATCCTTGGTTCCATTACCTCAGGGGGTTGTGGTAGTCTTTGAATATTCCCGCGTGACCAAGAAAAGTTTACTAGCTAACGTTGGTCGTATTTCTCCTACTTTTGGAACCAAGGTTAAGGTCTTCGAAATAGATCACTTCAATTCCCTTGAACTCAGTCGGTGCGGGGTGTCAATCCCGGCTTTTGACCCCTCAAAATCTGGGTCATGGAGTGTGGAAGAACTTGTTTGGGGGCCGATCTCCTTCTTATACCCACAACTGGGCTATCATTTCTACTAAATGTGAGGTGGATGGTAGACTGAGTAGACACTCCTGAAATTTGGCATATGGAGCGAATAAGGCAGATGAAGATTTCGAGTTATCACTTTTTCCTCTTTTCACCCTTCCAGCCTGCCTTATATAGGTGGAGTCAAGCCGAAGTAGCAGTCATCTGTATGGTTTGTAGGCACCCGCCAAATCATAGACGCTAACATAAATCTTTTTTTTTAATTTTTCAGCCATTCCTCGTAGTAAAACTGAACAAGCGTTGCACATATAGTGAAGCCCATGACTATCGCTGGTCCCCCCTGACCTTCAATACCAAAATATGCTGATAGTCAGTCCCACAAGAGGGCGTCAATGCGTCTGTAAACGAAAATGTTTTTCACCACATATGGTCAAAATTTCACTAAAATACCCATTTTCGTGGCATTTGCATATGGACAAATTAACACATGCAAAAGCACTCCTAAACCATGCAATTTTTCTGAAAAAAATAAACAAAATTATAAACCACGTCACATTAAACAGTTATCGTTTAACTCTTAAATCTACAAAACATCTGAGAACGTTGTCTGTTGGCCAGTTGAAGGTGTGATCAACTCACCAAACACATAAATTTCCCCTATATTACATATGTAATCCCAAAAAAATTACATGTCATTGTATATCGATCACAATTTCTATGGTGATTTTTGTGAATTCAGAAGGATGGCAAATGCAATACGAATACGCTAAATTTTGCAGGCCATCCATAAAAGGTACAGCCAGACGTCGGCATAAGAGTAGAAGATGTTATAGTATCAGTAATAACCTAAAGTAACATTAATGTACCTGTGTTCTTCTCACGCCATCAGATTTAGTGTAGTTTAGCGTCTGCCGTCCAATCATATACATAAAAATTATTTATTCTTACGAGAGGCGGTTTAAAATTCTCACACAGTCTACGTCCTTAATTTCTAAAATCTCAAGCCCTCCCGTAAAAACTGTACGCATTTTTCAAGCGACTAAGCTTCCTGCAGATATATGGTCATTAACGCTTTGCCAAATAGTCAAAAGGAAATAACATACTTTTAATTTAAATGTATAATCTTTTCATTAATAATTATTATTTGGGGCAACTAAATAATCACATTACTTCATTATATAAGTTTTATTTTATTTTTAAGATGTATTTATATACTTTTTCTTTTTTAAATCTTTTAAATTGTTAATATTTAGCAATACAGTATTGGCATTGGCACGTTCTCTGCTTGAGTCTCTGGACGACGAAAAAAAGTCAATTGATTTCTTCACCTGATTTTTTTGTTTTTTTGCTCCAAAAATCATGATTTTTTTTGCTTTTTTTTTGCTTTTTTTAGGTTTGGTTACTAAATACTGAATATTTGTGATTATCAAAAATTTTATTTATTATTACTTTCAATCAAATCAAAATGAACTAATATCTAGAATCCAGTTTCGTCCGCCCATCTACACCTGTTTCAAAATTCCTAACACTTATAAAAATGTCCACAAAAGATCATGTTTCAAATAGATATATTCGGTATTTCTGAATAAAATTCATCAATATTACAAATATAGACACTCTTTAAAAATTTGCTCTAGATAATAGTAAGTGGGCTCCGGACCATCTCGAGAAGATGAAGTGAGGTAAGTTTAGCGGAATAATACTAAATCAAACCCCAATATAAGATTCCAAAGTTATATTTCGCCGGTAGTGATTTACAGTCTCAAAAAATCCAAAAATTAAAATCCAAAATTGATTTTTTTCCTCAAAAAATCCAAATAAAATTCCCAACCCTGTAATATTGCTTCTAATATTATTTTTTTTAATGTAAAATAACTCTCAAACTTGATTTTATTTCCCCCCTATCAGGCGCATTTTCGCGTTACAATTATTCCCTCGCACCCTAGCGCCCAGATATGACTTTTTGAAGTTTTTTTAGCAAAAAAGAAAATATCAATTAACAAAAAATTCAAACTTTTTGAATCCTTTCGTCACCATAACATTAAATTGTTGTACATATACTATCATATATTAAAAGAAAAAAGAAAAAAAAAAAAGGGCAAAACTGACCGGAGGATAAAGCATCAACAGGTCCTTAGCTATTTCTATATCACGATTTTGGCATCACTATACCGTCCTTTACTTTCTCCCCGGGAACTGCCCCAAACGTACGCTCCGATGCTAATCTAAAATCTGGCCCGATTTTATATCCTGATAGATAAATAATTTAAACCATTTTTTTGTCTGTAAATCCTTTTGATTCCTGTTCTTTAATCACTCCGGAAACTCTATTGTTATTATATCATATAATACAAAATATTATGGAGAAAGTAAGGTGAAATATAAGGCACTCCGAGATTCCATATAATCACCTAAGCCCAAACAATTATATTAATCTCACCAATTAACTTACCTTCCTAACCAGATTTAAATTAATTATCCTTCTCGCTTACATATATTAATACTATAAGATTAGTATATAACCTTATAGTAAGTTACTATATATATATTACTATATCTATATATAAATGATTATATATATATATATCTATATTATATAATGCTCCATTATTGTTTCAACAAAGCTGGGTGCTGCTTATGGTCTTGAAATTCCTTAGGTTTTACCAACCTCAAAAACCAGGAAAGAATATTTTAATGTCGTAAGCTTCTCCCGCTTTTCAAAACATGAGAAATGTATTGAATTATATGAGACGAGTATTTGCAAACTCAGTGCAATAATAATAGATGAATTAGAAATACAAATTAAAAGGAAAGGCTTTGCTCTCTATTGCGTCATTTTAGGGTGAAGCGAGGAATTTTTTTTTTTTTATTTTTTTTTTTTCCTTTATTATTTTTTTTTTTTTTGTGGCTTTCACTCCGGTTCCATCATTTTAAAACTATCAGGTTCTACTAGCTCAATCAAAATTATTATCAGATTACCTCCGGGCTCCGCCTACCGTATCCACCTTTACCGATTCCTTTTACAGTCAGTAAGCAAACTTTTAAAGTGCCGATCACCCTGGTTTCCATTGACTCCTCTTCATGGAAGGATCAATCATCGCACGGATATACAAATTTGACTGTCATTAGCTTATTAACTTTACCATGAATTGTGTCCCCAATACAGCGTGATTTACTCTTCAGGACGCAGTCTTATCCTTTTTTACAGGTGCGCAATATGCTTTGAGAGTATCACTAAATGTTTTTTTGTAGGATTAGCGATATGCTTATAAAGAATTTGTAGATGGTTTTTCAATCGAGTTAGTAAAGAGAAATCTTAGATAGATGCATTTTTCTTTTTCTAAAAGGATTGACCCACAGTTGAAACTCCAAAATGAAATAATAAAAGATTAATTATAAAATCTTCTCTGGCGGGTATTGAGGCGAACATTTCCATTTTTTACACACCAAACTAATTTCAGTTTATCATTACTTGTCCTAATGTAAAAATATATATAGTTTGTATTTGGGAATGTCAAATTTGCGCAGGCGTGGGTTTTGTTATCACTTTAACCAACGTCCGTGACTTTACGATTCTAATTTCAAATCCGTGGAATAACCACTTCTCTAAACACTCATTCTTACCTTTTCGCTATTGTCCTGAAATCAAGACTTCAATGCTTTTAATTTCAACCTCTTTCAATATATTCAACTATAAATTAAATCCTATATTACTTTCCGTTTTGAAGGGATGGAGAAATGTTAATACGTAAACATTAACACTCCCATAGCACGTCTCTAAAATATTGAATCTCTTAACTTCGATATTCAATGGCTTAAAATATGTCTTCCTACTAACCTACCAACAATAATCATGCTTTTCTTTATAGTCTTAGGCATCAAGTTTAGCCTCAGGTTACTAATTATTAAAATTACTAAAACATATGAGTAAAACAAAATATTTACTAATTAACCTCGATTAAGTTCTCAACGAAGAGTTATTCAATGTACACAATGAGTAGTTGTGGTCATCTCATATTGATCCAGGTGGAGAGGAGGCTAAATCATTCAGCATTCTCAATAATCTAGAACAACTGAATAGGAGACCTACATATATATTCCTGATTGTCTCCACAAATTCTAGAGCACCCTTGACCTATGCTTCATCACTATTACTTCTCCCCATAAATATGATAAATATGCTATCTTCACTCCTATTTTCAAATCTGACACAGCCTTGCATTTCTTAATTTAAATAGTTTCTCTCTAACAGCACTATCCTACCATAAGCATATCCTCTGGTACTTTAACTAGGATGATTG
>JABUQX010087147.1:35000-50000 GCA_015478945.1 Trachelipus rathkii
AAACTTTAGAAGAAAAAAAAGAGAGAATCTCATATAGGTACCTACTAATTATATTCAAAGGAATAAATCATCATTTGTTTTATGATGTTTATTATATCATTATCCAACTCATATAGAGGCCTACATAAGAACAAAGAAGAATCAAATTTCCATCAAAGAACTTATTATAAGGGCTCCTTTATATATATATATATATAATAATATGGAATATACTATATATATATATATAATATTATATATATATATACTATAGTATAATATATATATTATTATAGTATATATCTAATATATATAGTATATATATATATATATATTATATATATATATAGTATGATAGGTTTATATTTATTATATATATATATAAATATATATATATTATATTAGTTATATATATATATATATAATTATTATTAATATATTATATATATATATATTATATATATATATATAGGTATATATATATATATATATATATATATATAATATATATATATATATATATATATATATATATGCAAAATGACCCACATAGTTAATGATTATGTCGATAGAATTTCCTGTAATGAATAAATAGCTGCGACGACAAATTATCTGACGCTTTAAATTTGGTTTTTGGGGTTTCAGAAAGAAATAATTATTCGCTAAAAAAATTGGAATTCGTCGACATGAAATTTTTATGAAACAGTTTTGATTACAGACTTTGACACTTTATTGTATTAACGATTACCTTTTCATTGTATGATGTGATGTACGGTATGTATATAGTATATGATATATAGTATAATATATAATATATTATATATATATATATATATATATATATATATATATATATATATATATATAATATTATAATATATAATATATATATATATATATATATAATATATACGATATAATAATATATATATTATATATCCAGTATTATATATATATTATATATATATATATTAATATTATATATATATATATAATATATTACTATATATATATATAATTATCATAACTGTGAGAGTTTTATCCTTGACTTCTGTCGTGTGGTTGATGTTTGATTGCCTATGAGTGAATATTGATATCTACTGATGTAATTATATTTATATGATATTATATTATATATATATATTATATATTATATATATATATATATATATTATATATATATTATATATATATATTTTATATATTGGGGTGATTTCAAAGACCTCTGCTACAACAAACTCAGAGGGCTGATAGTGCAAACGATAAGGAACATTTATTGTTAAATAACCTATGTTGTATGACGCTTCTGTTTCAAAGTTACGTGACCGATTGAAGTAACTAGTTGTATGTTGTGTGACGGCATTGCAATGTAGGTTATCGGCAACGATTTTGGGTTACTTAGTGTTTTAATGTGTTTTGTGCGTGCGTACGATGTGTGTCAGCTTAACGTCGCATCGGAAACGCACGTGGCAATACCTTTACCTTGCTATCAATCGTTGATTCAGTACCAGTGTATGGATGATTACGAATGGATCACGTACACTCTTCCCAGTTAACGACATGATGAAGTGTTACGGTGCGGGCGCAGGAAGATGTGACGAAGAGCGCACCTCATGGACGGAAGGTTTCCACACAGAAATCACACCAACACCACACAATGTTTGCTCGCCTTCATCATCGCCTTCGAGATAATAATGGGACCCTTCGTCCCGGTGCATTGGTGAAGATCCGCGGTAATAAGAGGCCCCTGCGTTTTGAAAGAAGAGGTCTTGAGAGAGTCGGCTGCCAAGACTCCAGTCGACTAGCACACGCGCCATTGGCCCATACCATGGGTTCAAATCAGTCGTCTGTGGGTTCGGGTCTTGCAAGAGCAAAGCCTCTATGCATACCACCTACAGAAAGTTACAAGGACTTGGGCCAAACGATTTCGCACCCCGTGTGCGAATTTGCCCGGTGGTTTCTGCAACGAAGCATCGATAATCCTGCCTTTCCTGCACATGTCTTGTTTACCGATGGGGCGTGCTTCACACGTGATGGCTAGTTCAACAGCAGCAGAAAGAGCCACATATGGGACGAGGACAATCCGCACTCAATGTTCATCAGAGTCACCAGGCGAAATTTTCCGTAAACATCTGGGGTGGAATTCTTGGGGATTTATCGTGCTGGGACGCTGTCATCAATTCCACACGCTTGGATGGACCTTGCGTACCTGCAACTTATTCCAAACACATCTGCTTCCCGCGCTCCCCATGGACGTACATACCCCTTGCGACCCGCAGAGAGACATGTGGTTCGAACATGGATGGCGCCCCAGCGCACTTCAGCCACCAAGTCTGGCGCAATGCTGAACAGAGTCTACACTGGCAAATGGATAGGGAGAGGGGAACCTGTTGCGTGTCTGGCAAGAATCGCCCGACTCACACCCGCTAGATTATTCTTCTTTGGGGGCAGATTGTGAAGGTGTTGTGTACACATTATACCCAGTCACACAAGAGAGGATACTGATTCGAGGCGAGTATATTCACTTGCGTTTGATCAATCAGACATACGTGGGCATGTTTTCGTTAGATCCGACAGGCAATGGCAACGTGCGATGTACGAATGTAATTCAGTACAGGGCAGACACTTTGAACACCTCGGGTAGATTTTTCCCAATAATAATGATTTCATAACAAGCTACCATTTTTTGCTTTACAACCTCGCGTCAAAACACAATAGTGTTTAATCAAAATATCTATTGTTCTCTAGCAACCCTCCGGAGTACACAGATGTAGCTGCACGCACTACATTACAGAAACATTTAGAATTAGCCAAAATCTCCGGTTACGTGAGGTAATCGAGCGCGTCATAACAACATCACGTGGTTCTACCTGACATCATCGTAACTTTTAAACGAAGCTGGTCATAACAACAATTGCTTATTTAACATTAAATGTCTTATCGTTGGCTCTTATTCAGCACTCCGAAGTTTTCGCAGAGGTTTTGAAATCACCCTGTATATATATATTATATATGAAGATTATTATAATTATATATATATATTATATTATATATAATATATATATATAATAATATATATATATATATATATATATATATTATATGTATATATATATATATATATATATATATATATATAATTATAATTATATATATAAGGTAATGTTACATATAGCCGATTGAAGGGACTGGAATTCCTGGAAATGATATATAATAATGATAACTAATAATAATAATATAGATAATATAATATGAATAATATTAATAATATTAATAATGAATATAATAATAATAATATATATAATATAATTAATAATAATATAATAATAATATAATAATAATTAATAGATAAATATAATAATATATTAATGGGTCTGTATGATTAGTTTTAGGTTAGGTTACTGGATAATTTTTGCTTAAGTTTGGATATTATTACTATGTCAATATTAAATTTACAGTTGAAGATGTTTAAAGATGATAAGCTTGGAAAAAAGTGTGAATAGGTTATGTTTTGTAGGCAATGGTTAGCTTATCTTTACTGTTGTGTTAAGTAGGGACTTGTTTTATGTTAGTAGTTTATTCGTGTTGTAAGTGTGGTAGGTTTGTATGTTCGGCCCCTAGTTCAACCTTTATTTATGTTCAGCTTTATTGGGATGTGAAACTTTGATATGGTATGCATCGTATTGTTGGTGGAGTAGATAGGTAGGTAGTTATGATAAATTTTTTGTTACGTTTTGATATATATTACTATTGTCAATATTAATTTATACATTGAAATGTTGGAGAGTTACTTGAAAAAAGTGTAATTTCGTCTTACGTTTCGTTGGTTAATGTAGTTCTTACTGGTTGTTAAAGTAGGGAACTTGCTAATGTTATCAGTTTATTCGTGGTATAAGGTGTGGTAGGTTTGTTATGTTCTTAGCTCAAGCTATGTTATGTCAGCTTTATTGAAGTGAACAATTTGCTATGTTAGCATTTATTCGTTGGTAGTAATGATTAGGTGGTAAGGTTTGATTAAAATTTTGAATAACATACAATTACTATGTTAATGTACAATTAACATTGATTATGCTAGACATCCATGCTTGACGTGTAGAAAATCGCTTACGATTCGTTGGTAATGTAGTTACTTACTGTTGTTAAGTAGGGGAACTTTGCTAATCGTTATAGTGTTTACTCGTTCGTTAAGCTATGTAGGCTTGTTTTTGTAACATATATTCTTAGTTCATGTTATGATGAGTTTACTTGTTTGAGTGAAAACTTTGTTATACTAGTATTTATTCGTTGGACTGTATGATAGTAGTGAATGAAGAACTTATATTTATTGTTATGTTTATACAAAATCTGACTGAATCAATAGTCAGATAGATCAGTAGATCAATAGACTATCAGATCAATAGATCATGGATGGGTAGGAGGGTGGGGTGGGGTGGGTTGTTTGATTAAAAGATTCGACTAATTTAAATCGTTTATAAAGGGAAAAAGTTGCAAAGAACATTTTAAATAAAATAAAGCATTTGAATGTAATTAACTTTGATTAAACAAAATGTTTTTAAACAAATTTTGTCGAAAAGAAGTTTATAAAAAAAATACTATAAAATTATTTGTCAATAAATAAAAATAAAAATAAAGTAAAACTATAATAATATAAATGAAGGTAATAACTTTTTGAACAAAAATATAAATATAAGGACTAATAGAAACGTAAATAAAAATTACATAACAACAACGAATGTTTTAATTTAAACATGTAAAAATTGTAAATATGTTCTTCCAACGAGGTTTGAGAAAATGTTACTCCATGCTGCTTGACCATATAGAAATAGCAGTCATTGAATCAGGTAAGTTGTACGGGATGATTTGCCCAGGCCTAATGCTTAGAGTGAAAGTGTCTATAATTTTGTGAGTGTATGTGTGTGGTGTGTGTGTGTGTGTGTGTGTGTGTGTGTGGTGTGTGTGTGTGTGTATGTGTATGGATGTTAGATATTGGTTAGTGCATGATACATATATAGTTGATATAATAATAATAATACATAATAATGAATAATAATATAATAATAAATATTAATATAATTAATAATAATAATATATCAATAATAATAATAATAATAATAATATTAAATAATAATAGATACTTACTGTTTTAAGATAAAACAAATGTTAAAGTAAAGGACATATGCTGGAACAAGAGTAATTAAATCGTCGTCAGCCTTATCTCATGTGCAAAAGATATCGGGAACAAATTAATAATTCTCGTTACCCTTCTCATTGTGTCACGAAAGATATTAAAGATTAATGAGGTCCTTCCTGTCGAATTCATTGGCTGTCCATGAGGCATAATAGCAAGATACAGTACTCTCTGATTGTTACCCTTGGAGCGTATAACATGAGATTGACGGTAAATGTTTATGGTGTCCTGGTAGACGAACAATTTTACTAACCAATATTCTAGCTTGTGGACCGCACAAGGAGCGCATGCGTTTTATGTGGTGTTGTGAGATCTATTGTGGAATATTAATTAATAATAATATAAAATAAAATAAAAATAATAAAAATAATAATAATAATAATAAGTAATGAATAAAATAATAATTAATAATAATAATTAATTGAATATTAAATAAAATCATATATAATATAATATAATAATAATAATTAAATAACAATAATAAATATTAATATTTTTTGTGCGGTTAATATGTATGAAGTAAAAAAATAATACCGATTGGAGAATTTTGCTATGATGTACTTCTGCTGGTAAGTTTGAAAAATCTTACTTCTTGTTTTAGTACCACTTGTTAATTGTATATTGTCTGATAAATGACTCATTATTCATGTCGTCTAGAGTTGAAGATAATATATTTTTAATAGAGTTTGTTAGAGATTTTTTTATCAATATTACACATAGTTAAGTAGAATAATTAACGATATAAACTAAATTCAATATAAGAGAGTATATCGACTTAATGTTATTTGACAAAAGTAGCTTGTATATTTCATTTAACTTGAACGTTTGATCTAACTTTGAGAGAGACCGATAACAACACAATAAACACGAAACAATCATACACAACATAACACAAACAATGAGGATCAAACAACATACAACAACGAACACAACGAATCAACATTACCAACTAATAGACGGCAATATTTTCAAACAACAACAACATCAAACATGCAACAACAAACGCGACATTTCAGACAAAAGCTAACAGCAAGAAGTCAATACAATTTATAGTCTATTTATGCTTCTATACTTGTTCCTATTATATACAAACGAAAGCAATACCTTGATACAAATAATGCACTGAATCTATAAATAGATATTTCATTAAAATCAATTGTAAGTATCAATAACAATAGTATTATATATTATTATTAAATTCTAATAATGATTCATCTGGTTATTATTGAAGTTAGGGTAGTGGTAGAATGATTGTGAGTTGTAGATTTGGAGTATTTATAGACTGAAATTATACTTCAATATTCCTCATAATTTTCCATTAGGAGATTAAATTTAATAATTACAATATTTTATAATGATTAGCACATGGATATAATAAGTTATATTATATTAAATGTTATTATGTTAATCAATAATACTGTTATTTATATAAGATATTATACATATATATATTATATAATAATAAAAGTTTTTAGTGTTATGTTTATTAACATAAAATATGCTTTGAATATCAATAGTATTTCCAACTAGAATAGTAGATGAGATCACATCAACCCAGCAATAAATTTAAGGAAGGTGACGGAAGGTGCTCGGATAGGGCATTTGATTAACTGTATTTATGATTCTAACTCGTGATCTCACTATCTTTGATCAATCTATTACATGATTTCATGAGCTTCTTCCTGATTCTTTATTGCTTTACTGGATTTACTGATTTACTGCTTTAGGGTATGTATAAGAAGCATGTTAAAATTTTTACAAAGTTATTGAGTAACATATTAACACAGAATATAAATCGCTTTAGTTAGTAAGAAACAAAATGTTGTTTATAATGAGAAAACAAACACAACAAAGTTATAAATCGTCAAAAGAGACTGTTTTTTGTGTGTACTATCGGTCTATACGGGGCACAAACAACTAAAATGACTTGAAAGGGTCAAGGGGTTAGATCATAGATCTATCTAGATCGAAATATTTTGCTAGATGTCCCAATATCGAATGCTGCTACGATGGGTCACCAATAGGAGTAAGATGTAGAGTGTGCTGGAAGGGTAATCGTATCTTGATCTACTGATTAAATTACTGAATATAATATTCTTCTTGCTTTAAGCGCAGTAGATATGTAAGAAAGATGGGTCAAACTTTAGATGATATGTTTAATTACAACTTAGTAGTAATTCGACACTTGAAAGTTTTTTTTGTTGTTAATGTGAGAAAGGGTGGACAGAAACTGAATTATAGAAGAAAAACAGTTAACAGCACGATAAAATTACAAAACGTTTTTTTGTTGCGTGTTTACCTGATTATAGCAAATTGACTTGTATAACCAATCAATAGTAATAAGTAACATACAAATAGTATCAATTAGAATCTAGTGGTTATGGGTAGGAAGTTAGGCTGTCGTGAGGCAGTTTCATGATTGATTCTGTATATTATTACTAGATATTATACGTATTTATACTGGCTTTATCTGATTTTATCTGGGGCTTTAACGATGAATTTTTTACGCTGTTCTGATGTGATTTACTGTCTTTTTATTACTGATGAATTTAATCTTTGCTATTCTGATTTTACTTGATTTAGACTGCTTTAGGTATGTAAAAATGCAATTTATTAAAAGTTTATAACATGAAAACCATAATTTTTTTAAGTAAAAACAAAATTTTATAAGCAACATAAAATTTAAAGAATTAATTAAAAAAATTTTAATTGAAGGCAAAATTAAAAACATAAAGAAATGAAACTTATAAAAACTTATAAAATGAGAACTTATAAAAATAAATAATAGCAAACCATTTTTTTACAGTTACGTTTATAAAAGAAAACGAGATTTATTGAAAAATGTAATGGCAGTCATGAGGCTTAACGAATTTGTTTACTTCACACCGTTCCGCTCCAGCAGCGGTGCCGGTATCCAATCTGTCCCATCGCTCACTCTTTAAGTGAAATCACGTCCAGAGTGATTTAAATTCTTTTATTTCTCAGTTAGGGACCCACCTCCGGCGGGTTCCAAACACCATTCTTCCTCCTCTCTCGTTCCTCCTTCTTCCTCCTGTTCCTCATTCCTCCTTCTTCCTCCTTCTCATTCTCCTTCTTCTCTTATGCACTTTCCGTCTTTTCTTCTTCTTCTCTTTATTTCAGTTAGGGACCCTCCTCCGGGGGTTCAAACACCATTCATTCTTATTCCTCATCCTCTTCCTCATCTTCTCTTATGCCACTCGTGGCATTTTCTCTTCTTCGTTTTTTCAGAATGGGGAACCCCCTCCGGGGGATCCCAAAGCTTCAGCTCCGATTCCAAATCCTTTCTCCATCTTCTATACATTATGCAAATTTTCGATCCTATCTAAGAAAATTTCCAGATTTGGAACTCAACCCATCACATCGGTTGGACGTACGGTGGCGGTGCGGGGCAGTGCGGAAGCGAGGCAAGGAGTGATGACGCATACGGCGCGGGGGACGATGCACGGCTAAAAAATAATAATCGTTAATTAACACATTTACTATTTTATTTATTTTTATTTTTTTTAATTTACTTTTGGTTTTTAATTTTTAAGTTTTTTTTCTTTTTTTTTTTTTTTAATTTTAGTTTTTTTTTGTTTTTTCTAGTTTCCAGGAAGTCACTTTCCAGTTTCCAGGTTCCTGGAACCCTTCCAGGATTCCAGGATTTCCAGGATTTCAGTCCCCTTCAATACGGTATATGTAACTACTTATTTATATATATATATAATTATTTATTATATATATATTATAGTAGTACTATTATATTGTATATATATAGTATATATAATAATATAATAATATTTATATATATTATATATATATATATATATATATATATATAATTTATTATATATATAGGTAATATATATATATATATATAAGTATGTTTGAATAAAAACTATTGGTGGAAAGGGTGAAAGAAAATTGCCTTGGGTTAGAGGATGGGCTCAGTCCGGTAGAGCGCCCGATGTATGGTCGGTCTCAGTCGCAACAATGCGTTAGTTCGACCCTCAGAGAAGCCAATTTTCTTTACCTTCAAGCACAATAGTTCTTTATTTACTATAGCAAATTTAAAGCTTCTTTTCTATTGCAGTATTTTTCATCTATTTAAACCTTCATTACAGAACTGAGGGGAGGACAGGTGAAAGCCTGTTGATATCACCTTGAAGGGGGCTCGGTCGTTTGAAAGCTCTATGTTCTTAATCTAACTTTTTTTAGGGTTAGAGGATGGCTCAGTCGGTAGAGCCTCCGAGTATGTCGTTCTCAGTCGCAACATGCGTTGGTTGGACCCCAGAGGAGGCAATTTTTCTTTATCTTCCCACAATAGTTCTTTTATTTATTATACCAATTTAAGCTGCGGTCTATTGCAGTATTTCAGTTATTAACATCTTACAGAACGAGGGAGGACAGGGTGAAAACCTGGTTGATATCGCCTTGAAGGGGGGCTCGGTCGTTTGAAAGCTGTCGTGAGATCTAAGCTTTTTGGTTAGGCAGGGTTCCCAAGTGGGTGTCCGCTTTGCGGTGTGCCAGGGTGCCGGCACATTTTTCAATTAGGTTCACTAAGAATTTTGGAGTTAAGTAGTCAATTCGTTTTTATAAAATGAGCACTGCACCATATTATTGCATCGTCTATCTACTCGTTCGGCCATTTTGTTTGGTAGTCCACGTAGTGTTCCTTGTTTCGAATTGGCTCCGGGCTTGATAGACATTGCCAGAAAGAAGAGTTCCAGTGGGATTTACTGTTAACTTTGTAAATTAATTTTCTTATGGTTTCTTAATAAACTGTTTAATTAGTCATTAGTGATATTAGTGAATATAATATAATCATTAATATATATATATTATATATATATATATAATTATTATATATATATATATTAATTATATATATATATATAAAATCTATATATATATATATATATATATATATATAGTTAGTACTATATATATTATTATATAATATATATATATATAATGATACTGTTGGAAGGGACCTGTAACATGAGTTTTTGATTTTCTGTGGTACTTATTTTTTTTTGTTGGCAGAAATTTGAACAGTTGCTAAAAAACTGGGTTCTTTGAACGAAAAGGTTGAGTTCTTGTAGAAACTGATTCATATGAACTAACAGCATCGCCGGAATGTGGACGAATAGCCAGCAGTACAATCTGGCAGCCTAAGAGCCAAATTTGGTTCTGCCTCTATCGCTGGAAAGGCAAGTCACGCCCAAAGAGCTTCGAGGAAATCATTAAGAAAAATATGAAGCTGCTACCTCTAACTTTGGTTTGGCTTTCTTCCAGTTGGGAACGAACAGGACCCAAGGGCATGGACATTTCTGTCTAGTTGTTGCTAATGGCTGTTGCTTAGTCTCCATCAAAATTAAAAAGACATTAGGATTATAATCTGTTTATTTTTAGTTTTAATTTTTTTGTTTTGTTTGGTAATGTTTTTTATCGTATTTGCCGATGGTTATTTTTTATAGTTTTTGAATTGGTTTTTTTTGTGTTTGGTTTTTTAACTTCGATTTTTGAATATTGTTTTTTTTTTGATTTGATTTGTTTTACATTTTTTTTTAAGTTTGTATTTTTTTAGTGTTGGGTTTTTTTTTTGTTTTTGTAGTTTAAATAATATTTTTTTGTGCAATATCATTCTGATTTTATGTGCAGTAAAGGTGGAAAGAATCTCCAAACGCGGGCTTTGATCGTTCTTCAGGCAGGCTCTTCTATGATGAGTGTAAGATTTCTAAAAGATGGAAGATGTATACGTACTGAAGCTCATTTATTGTCAGTTTTACATATTGCAAAAACTGCAAAACCGCATACTATTGCCGAGACATTATTCAACCTTGCTGAAGATTGTTGTTTAGTGCATTTTAGGTCCAGATATGGCCCAAAGAAGGTGATTACTGTTGCGCTCTATCAAATACACTATGCAGCAAGCGATTAACACATATTTTTCAGAGAGCAGTCGTGAACGACCTTATAAGAAGGAGAGGAAAAGTTGTGATTTTCTCAGGCTATCGCTTTGATGAAGAGTAACGACTGTTAGCGGGACTGCTGTTCTTCTTGTGTTTCGTTGTGTACCTTATTTCCAATGTCAAATAGAAGAGAAATTTTTGATGAGCGAAGCTTGAGACTTTCACCACTGGCGACGAAATTTTCCTGCTATCGAATATATTTGTTTCAGGAAAATTGGTTTGGATTGGAACAAGTGTGTGGTATATTTTGCAGTGATGTGTAGCGGCGTGAATGGTACGAAAAGTTAACGGAAGGGAAGCGGTGTTTAGGATGAGCAAGTGGCAGAGAAATGTCCACCTAGCAGCCACTGTGTCATCATCGGCAATCCCTGGCAACACAGAGAAGATGCCAAATTTAAAAGTCGTACTGGGGATGATGCTGCGAAAGATTAATTATCATGTTAAACGAGCGCCCGCCTCGAAGGCACTCCTTTTAAAACTTACCGCCGAAGATATGGATTGGGATCACTTTCCACCTCTTGCTTGCACACAGAAATGTCTGTGGTTTCAATGGGAATAGATCTTAGCCGACTGTTTTGAAACTAAACGCTGCGATTTGGTGGTTCACTATTGTCGAGAGCAGTCCTTTTTTCAACAATTGACTGATGTCGAATTGGCTGCCGGTTAAATTGGATGCCTTGCCGACATATTCGAAAAACTAAAAGACACAACATCTCTTCAAGGGAAGGGAGAAGCACAATTAACAATTAGACAAAAAGGCTTGCGCAAAATTTTTTTATTTTTGAAGCGTGTGTTAAGAGCAGAAACATCAACTTTCCTCGGTTGCAATAATTTGTCAAAACAAATGAGATCCATCTTCAACCGAACTTCTCGAAATTATTACTGCCCACTTGGAAGGTTTGGAAAAAAACATTGTTGAGTGTTCTCCCGATATTGATTCTGAAAATGTCTACTGCTGGATGACAAACCCGTTTTCGTGCGATCCGAAACGTAAACCTAAGCTGGTGATGACAAATGGAAGCTTTTCAAAATTCTACTCTAGCTGGACATCAGTGGTAAGACAGCACTTGAAACTTAAATACCACAAGTGGGCCAAGATAGAGTTCTGGATGGAAGTTGATCAAAAAACAATTACTGTTGGATAATTGGCATTTAAAAATGACCTTGTGCCGTTATTAATTCCACTTATTCTATGTGAGTCTGCGATTCTAACGTATGCTTAACATAATGAAAACAGATACAGGGAGATGAAAAAAAAAAAAAGAAAAAAAAAAAGAAAAAAAAAAAGAAAATCAATAAAAAATTTTCAGCGTCAAGTGATTTTAGGGTAAAATTAACTAAAACTTCCTATAAACTTAAAGAAAATAATGAAAATTCATTAAAATCAGTTTCATGTCTTCCCATTGAAGTAAATGAGCATTAAAAAGAATTTGCATTGTGGTTTCCTTATTTCCTAATACTTAAGGACGAAGCATTCAGACCATTTAAGAGTATGGTGTTGGCCGCGAATTTTTTTTTTGCAGATCAGGGGTGGCGGGTGAATAAATAGTTTGGGAACCCCTGGGTTAGAGGAATGGCTCAGTCGGTGAGCCCCGTAGTATGTCGTGTTCTTCAGTCGCACATTGCGTTGGTTGACCCCAGAGGAGCCCCCCCCCAATTTTCTTTAATCCCCAATATTCTTTATCTGTAACCAGGTATAATTATATATATTAATTATTATATATATATATATATATAGTTATAATTTATATATATACTATATAGTATATAATATATATATATATATTATATATATATAATAATTATAGTATATATATCTATTATATAATATATAGTATATATATATATATATATATGTTATTTATGTTTATTTATTTATTTATTACATATCACCATTTCTTGCATGGCTGCAAGGTGGTGTTGGTGGGTAATAAATACCAAAAAATATCCACCATTCACGAAAAGAGCATTTTGGTAGAAGGGGGTTTTTCAGCCTCTTGCTAAAATAATGAAAATTTTAATAATTTACTTCATATGAAGTTCGCCCGTTTGAGTTACGCATGCTTCACCTCCTGCAGATTGTAATGATTCAAATTTCTTCTTTTATGTATTTCATTTTTATATTTAATTTTCAAAATTATAAAAAGATATGTTGTTAAAATTTTGCAACTCCTCCATCCAAGACTTCATATGAATTAATTTAGAATGGTATAAATATAAATTTTGCCATTTTTATAACCCTCCAATCGTTAAAGAATATATTTCTCTTGTATTTTTTGTGTACCTAAACTAGTTGACCCGATGCTGTTGTCACTAACGAAAAGCATCCTCTCTTGCTGAAAATATGGGTCAGACCATTCTGATGAGCAGGACTTTTTGGTCGAATTTTCTTCTTCTTTCAAAAGATTTGTTGGTGGTTTCTCTTCTTCTTTCCAATCTCTTCTTTCTTCTGGGCCTTTCTGTGTTTTTTTCGCTTCCCCTCTGGTTCCACTGCGTCCACATTCGACGACGGTCGAATGACATGATATGTATAGTATATATTATATATATATATTATCATCTATATATAGATATATATATATTATATTAAGTAGTATATATATATTAATATATAATGTAGTAGTAAATGTAATATATATATATATTAATATCTATATGTATATATATATTATTATATTATATTATAGTAATAAATATATAAGTATATAATATATAATTATTATATTATATATATATTATATATATATAATATATTATAACTATATCATCACTTTCAACTTTTTACTCTCTACTGTTAAAAACTTCATGCACACACAGCATTCCTTTTTCTTTCCCCTCTATATGCCAGACATTAGATCAATCAGTACTCTTTCACTACAACACCATTCTCTATTACACCCTACTCTTTTATCACTTGGGTGGTTAGTCCTTGTAACTCTAAGAAATGTATAACTTCACCACACAATAGTCGTCTGCCACTCTACAGTTAATCCGTATCATCAATTTCCTATTTATTCTGCGATTTTCTCTCTGCAATCCCAAATAGGGCAACTGGTATAGCCATCCCTCTTTCAGATCACCTATCCACTCTTACCTCAAGTTTCCAGCTACAATTATTCTGAAGCATCCACTTTACCCCGCCCAAAACATCACTTCTATGTATATTTCATAAATCCCTCAACTCTCTCTCAATCCTCCCTTTAGAGATGCCCTATTCATATGTGCTACAAATCCATAAAACCTTAATCGCTTTCAAACTTATTTTACCATGTGTATTCTAATACTAGTACCACCAAACTATAAATTCACCATATCGTCTATGCAACACACTAACTCATCATTAAGTTGCAACTCTTTTCTGCTCACTCTCTCCACTCTCAGTCACACACACAACACACACAACACACGATCACAACACTACACGACAGCACAGCACACTACGACACACACACCACACATCACACACCACACACGACACACACACACACACGACACACACGCACGCGCACACCGGATCACGATTTTAGCCCCCTTAAGTACTCGTCGCGTCACCGCAGCGATTACTTTCATCTATTTTTCAGTCACAGCAAGGGGCCAGTATCAAATTTACCCTTTCTAAATACATCCATTGTCTAACCCATACGTCTCCTCGTCATTTAATTCTTAACAATTTCATGTTCTCGACAGGGACGTGTTCCACTGCTGGGGTAGGCAAGTAGGCAGTGCATTGTCCTATCAAAGAAGGTGAATTCATTTGATTTATATTCTTTTTAATATTTAATAACAAATTAAAAATAAATAAATTAATTTCTTACAGAGCTGCTATCGAAATTTTAATAACTAAAATTTCAGTTTCCT
>JABUQX010087147.1:55000-70000 GCA_015478945.1 Trachelipus rathkii
TGACTGGAAAAATAGGTCTGAAGAGCGCAGATATAAGTATTTTGTTTCGTTTAGTGGAACTACAGAGTCAGCGAATTAAGGGGTGTAATAAAACTTGTTTGCTGATTGTTTAGCATCAATGGGTTTTGTCGTTTGTGTTTTGGTGTATGTTTGTCTGTTAGTAGTGTATAGTGTGATGCCGGCTGTTCGCTATAGTTGATGGATACGCGTTGTGAATCGTAGTTTTTTTGTGTTATGTGTTGTGTGCTGTTTTGTTGAGTCTGTGGTGTTTGCTGATTGTGTGTGTTGTGTTTGTGTGAATTGGAGTGGTGAGAGTAGTGTTTGATGAGAAGGAAAAAAGAAGATTTAGCAATTTCATTTTGAAGATTTGAGAATGATGTGAGTTTTGCACTTGTAAGAAGAACAATTGTTAGTGTTGAATTTTTTTTGTTGTTTAAGATGTGAGGAACACATAGTTTTTTTGGATGATTATTCTAGTTAAGGATAAAAACATAGATATGTTTTGTGGAATAGGGGTTTAAAGGGATGTTTTTTGAGGTGCTTCGGATAGTAGCAGACTATATGATTTAGGCCTGTCGATTGTGGATATTATTTAAGGGAACAAATACTGCGGCATGGAATGGAGGAAAGTGAAGCTTGGGCATTTTGGCCATGTTTCTCTTCTTATTTGTGAGTTTAATAGCTATCTGAAAATGTATTATAGTTAGAGGGCGGGCGGTGGTTAATGTTACGTGTATTGCCATAGGTGAAGAAATATGATATACTGGTGCTAGGAGCGAAGAGCTTGAGTGGTGTTGGTTTAGGTGATTCTATGAACGAGGGTGATGATTAATAAGTTTACACCCAGCGTGTCATCTCTTATGTGAGGGGAGTCTGGCAGAAGGAGGATATACATCAGAAGTAAAATTAAGGGAATGGTTGATTGTGCACACATTCAGTAACGTGGTACGAGCCTTATATTCGTATATGAGAGCACTTCATACGCTTTTCTCTTTAAGTAGACACAGAGACTAATCCATTTTAAATAATCTTTACTAAAAGTAGTAATGTGTATTGTAATTGATAGAGATGGGTTTGTTTGTTAGTGAGAGAAATTTGTACAATTTTGGAGTTATGAATAGAGCAAGTATGATGTGGGATAAGATATAATGGGATGTGTGTGTGCTTGCTTATAAATTTATTAGAGTTAGAGAGGACTAATGAAAGACTCTGATAAGTCTGATAATTAATCATTATTAATTATAAGTCTAATTAATAATAATCATATCTAGAACAAGTGATCGTATGTACTGACCATGACATATTAATATCTATAATACTTTCCCTACTCTAAATTTAATTGTATATACAGAACCGATGATATATTCTATTGACTTTATGGATTTATCAGTGAATCTTTTAGGTATATATATTCAAGTATCATTATTACTTCATTCTTATAAATTAACTATCGAAGTTTATTAATGTAAGTTATGTACATATAAAATTTATCTATATATTTTATAATTTACTTTAAAAGATATGTTTAGTAATATATTAATTGACTAAAACTATCTCCAGTACCTTATTTAATGTAGAATTATATCTATTATCACCCCTCTATAGTTGGTTTTATGATGAATTAAAATAATTAAACTATGGGTAATCATTAACCAGTTATAACTTTAAATAAATTACTAGATGCTGAACTTAAGTAGAGAGACACATTATAAGAATAATTATCATGAGTTTCTAAGTGAATATTAACCTGTCTAAGATTAATACTATTAACGTTAAACTAGCAAATTCTTTAATATATGTATTACATAACCTGTAATAATTTGAGGTCACCTAATAATATGGATGTCGATGATCCAAAAGCATAGGTTCGGTCGGAACTGTTGCGCTAGGGATGCTAAATGGTTGGGAACAGAGGGTAGCAGCGCAGAAAGGGCCAGACACACAACGACAGTGGTTGGAAGAAAGTAATGGAAGCCTATAAAGAATTATTATATATCCATTTGAAACACGGAACGAAGACACTTCTGAAAAATAAGGTTCTGCCTCTAATTGTTGGTCTCAGCACCGATGATTTTCGGAGAGATTGAGAAATTGGCTTTTGGGGTGTAGAACACTATACAGCATTGGTAGGACGAGTAACGAACTGCCTTAAAAGTAAAGAATCTACGTTGTTTTCCGATTCGGGATTGAGTACAAGGAAATGCAAGAAGGTGTCTTATTGTGGAGAGCAGGTTGGAAGGTTAATTCTTTCCAGGTGTATAGTCTTGTGATGGTAGGAAGTTTTGCCCAAATTATTGTTTAATCGAGCATACTTCTGTGTAATTATTTTAAATATTATAGTATAGTAAAAAAATTGAAATAGATATAATTGAAAAAATTTTTGTGATTATTATTAAATTGGCTCAGGAGGGGGAAGCTGACCGATTAAACTTCAAAGCGGTTTCGATTCATATATGATTATGTAACATTATTAAAACTTTCTCTCTTATCCTCTGGTGGCAGGGGCTGATAAAACCCTGTTCATAGTCCACAATTAGTTTCTTATATAAAAATTCTGTAGAATGGTGGTTTAATGGATTATTTTTTGTGATATATATTAAAATACACCAACACTTATTCACTCTATATACCTTTTAGCATTCGCCGATTAGGCCAGTTGTAGATGGTGAGATGTATAATAGAGGGGAGGTCTAATATAACATAGATTAATAATTGGGTATACTACTATATTATGAACATATATAAAATCGTTGGGTGTCTAGATTAAAGCATAACCATATACTTTAGATTACAATTATACTAGATGTATAAAAGTATTAAGTTATTATTGATTATATAATAGTATAATATTATAATACCTCATATAACCTATATATATATATATGTTTATAATGTCATAGATTAACATTCAAATAATCACAGTAATGATAATAACCTTCTATTTTATCTTGCAGTATTAAAAGGATCTTCCGAGATATACCAGCATGTTTCAGCTTATGTAAGTTATATATATTTATATATATATTTTATTAAATTTGATTGTGAATAATAGAACTTATTTTCGGGTGGGAAGGTTGTATTATATTGGGAACATCTGGCCATTTGAGCTCTCTGGCGGTCGAACCAACGCATGGATTTGCGCCTTGAAGACCGGCTTTATTTTTGGGCATTTTACGCGGGCGCTCTAACCGGCAGAGATCTCGATGCCAGTCCTTTGAAGGCCAGGGGTTCCCAATCTTTTTATCAGCTCGCGGGGCACCCAGTCTGTTTGGGGGGTGCTAATTTTAAAAAATTTCGCCCGGGAGCCTATGCACCAATAACCTCTTAAATTGGTTTTGAAGTGGGCGGTTCGGCTTAGTATTAACGGAGATAATAAGGGTAAGATCACATACATCGCAAATTTTAAATGCTCATATTACGCGTTGAATGGGAATGAATGAATATCTGTTTTAATGAATTTTTCTTCATTATTTTCTTTTATTAGTTTTATATACCCTGCGAGGTGTGGTCAATTTACTCCCTTAAGATGTCACTTGACCTGGTCGAATTAGTTTACTCCTGTAAGGTCTGTTTTGTTATGTAAGCTGCGGGTTGAGAGTATGGCAGACTCACTATGGAGATGAGTTGGAAATTGTATAACGTTCGTGGGTTCCGCACATACTCCTTATTTATGCACATCTGTGCCAACTAGTATTGTTTTCTGTTACATCTGTGCGATCCAGAACTCTTCTTGGACCCTTTGGTATTTAAGTTTCATTAAGTGCCTGTCCTTTCACTGACATGCCAGATGAGTTAGAGTTTTACAAAGCTTCATTTTGTCATACCCTAGTATGGTTACGGTTTCGGCATCGTTGAGCACCGAAGGGTTTTTGATTCATTCCAGTCAGTAGACATTTTTCAAAAGAGGATCATTCGGAGAACACTGTCATACAAGTGGGGTTTTTTTGGTTTCCATAGCCTCCAATGTTGGGCAGATAATATTTCGAGGAAGTTGGATTGCAGATACGGATTGCATATTTTTGATCTTAAATTATTGCAAGAGGAAAGTTTGATTTGATTTCGTGCTTTCTGAGCACATCGCCATATTTCATGAGAAAATATATAAAATATTTTTGTCGCTAAAGCTTATCTATTTTGTCTAAATTTGTCTAATTGTGCTCCTCCCTTGCCTTGAAGAGATGTGGTGGTTTTCTTATTATTTTTTCGAATATTGTCGGAAAGGCTTCCCAATTTAAGCAGCCATATCGACATCGGAGTTATATTTTTGGATTATAACAAGAGCTGCTCTGTAGATGTGACCACTCAGGGATTGCAGCCGCATGCGTCTTTTTAGGGGCTTCAATATCGTGCTGGCTATGAGGGTCTTGTTTCCTTTGAAAGCGCAGCAGCATGTTTCTGCTTGTGATAGCAGAGGTGGATAGTGATCCAACCATTTATCTTTCTGGCGGTATTGTTTAAAAGGAGTGGCTTTCCCCGAGTTGTTGTCTTCGCCGGGGGTTCCTTGGCTCGTTGCGGGGCCCTTCTTTCGACTTTGATTTTTTTTTATCTTAACAATGATTGATTATTTCGCTGAGCTCTTACAGTACGTACTTTTTAAAATTTAGGGGGCATTCCTTGGTTCTTATTGAATCTGCTTCATGGTGAAATGCCGCATGTAACATGACACATTTTGTGGCCTGTTTGGTGGCATTGGTTTGTTCCGACTTGCGCATAAATCCTTAGGAACCACGACTATCCTTTGGCCTTCTGTTTTTTTCTATTACTCATGGTAGTTGGCGTGCTCTCTTCAGCTCCATCACTGCAAATTATTACACACATTGTTCGCATTGCCAAATCGATTTTTGCGTCAAATTTGTTGATAGCCTGGAGCAAAATTTATCGTCGCCAGTGGTTGTTAAATTTCAGCACTTTCGCTCATACCGGAATTTAAATTTCTTCTCTCTTCTATTTGCTATTTGGGAAATTTGGTAGACCCTAGAGAACGCATTAGAGAGAACAGCAAAGTGTCCGCTACGGTTCCGTTATCTTACATCAAAGTTTAATTATTCGTAAAAAAAAGATTTCACAAGTTTTGGGTCTAATCTTTCTTATAATGTGTTCGTTCTCTGACATGTCTTGAAATTGTGTTAAATTGTCGCTTGCTGATAGTCGATTTATTTTTTGTATTAGCTGCACAGAGTATTTAATCCTTCTTGCTCATAGTTTGAGCCTAAGGAAGGGTGCAGATCTGACAAACCTTGCAGGCAGGTTAAATTTAATTGGTGCTCGGCAATAGTTATGTGTGATGGGTTAGTTTGCAGTTTTTTGCAATATGTAGATATTCTTGAAAAATAGATGAAAGCTTCAGTTACGTTCATCGGCTTGATTTTTTATCGAGTGGAATTAATGCATTACAGCAAAAGAAAAACATTTAGCCTGAAGTAAGATAAAGCCCTGCGGTTTGGAGATTCATTCCTTCACCTTTTATGCACTACAATGGTCAGATAGGAGTGCATTCCCAGAGTTCTTTTAAAGTGTTGGATTGGGACTGAAATTGCAGGTGCCATTAGCGGTACTAATTTAATGTATGCAGTTAGGGGCTTTGCCTTGGGATGCGGTGTTTGAGTTGCCCAACGTGAAGAAAGTTCAAACAAAGTAGGTACTTAGCTTCCAATACTTATTCTTAGTGTTTCCTCGAAGCTCTTTGGAGTGACTGCCTTTCCGGCGAACTGAGGTTCAGAACAATTTTGGCCTTAGGCTGCCAGATAGTCTGCCCCTGGGATTAATATATCGTCGTCACATCGGGGGGTCTTATCCAGTCTCCTTATTTGTTGTTTAAATGTATGGAAATGCGTGGTTGCTTATTTAATCTCGTGGCTTACTTAACATAAGCTCGAAGTTTCTTTTCGTTTCAAATAGACCTTCAGTTTTATTAGCCACGTGTTTTCATTAATTGTCTGCCGCAACAATAATAAAATAACATCGCACGTATACATTATAAGAGATCTCTGTACAGGTCCTTGGCCAGCAGTTATCCGGAGTATTATTACTATTATTATAATAGTTATAATTATTATATATGAGATTATTATATTACATTAATATATTATAGTTTTCGATTGGTTAGTTATAGTAGGTATCACTTATATAATGTTTATTATGCTAGTGTTTGTATATATTAGTATTAGGTTATAATATCATATATGAAGGTATTTTAATATATAGGTACGGTTACACTATATATAGATATAGGTTATTTATCGGCGTTTTAGTAATAATAGTATTATAGATTATAGGTTTATAGTCAGATAAGGAGGCACTTAATGACTAGATGGTGTATTAATCAGGTGGGGGGTTGTTATAAGTATCGAGAGTTAAAAGAATAGTGATCATCTTAACGTGTAGCAGTAAAATCCACTGGAATCTTTGTGTGTTTGCCATATGTTAATGGAGCTCCGGAGTCCATCGACTGAACCAAGGATTCACACTACGTGACTGGACATAATAATTGGGCGACGAGGGATAAGTTAGGCGTATGCATAATAAGTGGTTGCTGTTAATTTTTTATAAAACGGTGAATATAGAGTATATAGTGTATCTAGCTTAACTCCAAAATTTTGTGAACAGATTGAAGTAATAAATGTGCGCGGGCACCTTGAGTGTGCGGCTGGGGTCTACAATTTGCGCATGTTATAGACGCATGTCTTGTCACTTTGGGAACGGAGCCCTGCTCTAACCGTCATCAAAATAGTCTCAGCTTCTAGAACAGCTGTTTTCAAAAGGACAATACGTCAGCCTCTCCTTGCAAGGCGATTACCTCAATTCTTTTGTTTCTCTACCGGTTCTGTTGTCCTTGTTCCTCGTTCTGTAAGATTTAATAGATTGGTAAATACTTGCAAGGTATAGATCGCAGCGTGTTAATTTGTTGTAGAGAGTATTATATGAAAGAATCTATTGTGTGGAAGGGTTAGAGAAGAGATTGCCTTCCGTCTGTCGGATCAGACCACTACTGCATGTGTGCTTGATCTGAGCACCGTTACATTAACTCTGTGGCGCTCTTGTACTCGACTGAGCCATTCCTCTAACTCTATATAAAAAGTCTTAGATTAAGAAAATGCTTTCAAACGACCGAACCCCCCTTTCAAGGTTTGATATCAACTAGGTTGTTCACCTCTTGTCTTTGGTCGGTTCCTTCGTTTGGTAAGATTGAATATGATGTCTAATTACTGCAATAGAAGGCTAGCTTTAATAATTTGTGTATATTGTAAATAAAGATATATTGTGGGAGGTAAAGAAAATTGGCCTCCTCCTGGGGTCGAACTAACGCTATATGTCATCTGGACTTTGGGAGACCGAACATATCGTTCGGGGCGCTTCTACCGAGCGTGGAGGCCTATGGCCTCTAGACCCCAACGGCATCTTATTCTTTACCTTTTCTATCAATTGAGGTTCTTTTTATATAGGTATGTATCACTGTTATTATATGTATATTGGTATTCCTATAGTTTATATTATTTAGTATTATAGTTATGATATATTTATTTTATTATATATTTTATGTATTATATTATTAAACTAATTTCTTATTTGTATATTTAATTATTTATTTTAGTTTTAATGAATTACATAATTATTTTATTATATATTATATGGATGGGTATGGTTATAGTATTGTTAGTTATATAGTAGTTAGTAGTATGTGGGTTTAGTAGGTGACGGTGTATTATATAGTAATATATATATGTTACGGGTGGAATGTGTGTTGATAGGTATAGTGTGCATAGTAGGGTTGGCGGTTGGTGGGGTGTATTTGAAGGGGGATTGTGTACGAATCCTGGAGGAATCCTCGTGAGATGTCTCGTTGGGAGAGGAGTTCCGGAGGACGCGTGAGGAAGCTGGAAAGTGGTGACATTCCTGGAAATCGGTGGATGTTGTTAAATAGAAAAAGAAAACTTAATAATTAAAAAGAAAGAGGAAAAAAGATGGCTTAATACTTAATAAATTGAAAATTAAAATAAAATTAAAAAATAGAATAATAATGAGTAAAGAGTTTAATAATAGAATGATTATATTTATTTCAAGCACGTGCATGTTCTCCGGAGCGGCCGTATGCGTCATCGACTCTTGCTCGGCTCCGCACTGGGCGCCGCGACCGTTCAATCGTTTCGGCTCCAACCGTGTGATGGGTTGTAGTTTCAAAATTCTGGAAATTTTTCTTAGGAGAGGATGAATAATTTGCATAAGTTTAGAATGGAGAGAATGGATTTGTGGAAGTCGTGGAAGCTGGAGGCTTTGGGAGTCTCCCTCCGGGAGGGGGTTCCCCGTGCTCTGAATAAACGGAAGAAGAAGACAAATGGCACGGAAGTGAATAAGGAAGATGAGGGAATGGAGGAATGAGGAAATAGAGAAATGAATGGTGCTTTTTGGAACCCCCGGAGGGAGGGTCTCCTTAACGTGAGTATAGAAGAAGAAGTAGAAATGCACGGAGTCAGTAGAGAAGAAGGAGGATGAGAATGGAGGAAGAAGGAGAATTGAGGAAGGAGGAAGAGGAGAACGAGAGGAGGAGATAGAAGTGGTTTTGGATAGCACGCGGAGGTGGGTCCCTAACTGAATGAAAAGAAGTAGAAATGAAGAAGAAGAAGAAAGAGGAAGATGGAGGAAGGATGATGACGGATGGTAGACCGGAGGTTGGTACGGCACCGGCTGCTGGAGCGAGGTTGAAGGTAAACATTTTCGTTTAGCTCAGACTGCCATTTTGATTTTATCAAAATCGTCGTTTTTCTTTTTTATCAATGCGGTCACTAAAGAATATATTGTTTTTGCTGATTTTTTAGTTTTATAAGGTTTCATTTTTATTAAGTTTTATAAGTTTCATTTCGTTTATGTTTTTTAATTGTTTGCTTTGCAATTGTGAAAAATTTTTTTAAAGTTCATCTTTTTAATTTTATTTGCTTAAAAAAATTTTGGTTTTAATCATAAAAATAATTTCTTTTTAGTATTATAACTTTAAAAATTTGCATTTTTACATTACCCCTAAATGCAAAGTAAATAGTAAATTCAGTAAAGCAGTATAATCAGTATAGCAGCTAAAGTCAGTAAATCAGTAAAGCAGTTTATCAGTACCTAGAGCAGTAAATCATTAAATCGTAAAAAATGTCAGTTAATATCAACTGCCCTCCGAGCACCTTCCTACCTTCCTATGATCTTTGATTTTCTATTGATGCTATTGATCTATTGATTCAAGGTCATATTTTTTATTAAAATAACACATAAAACGTTTTTAGTTTATTTGTTTTGTTTTCTTTAAATATTTTGTTTTGACTAAAATTATTTATTCTTTTATTGTTTTATGAATAAATTATTTGTGCATTTTTTACAAGGTACCCATAAGCAGTATACTCAGTTAAATCAGTAATAAATCCACCCCTGCATCCTTCTACCCATTCGTGATGTATTGATCTATTGATTCTATTGATCTATTGATTCTATTGGATTGGAAGTCATATTTGTTTTTAAATAATTTAAAATTTGTTTATTTTTTGTTTTTTTTTTCATAACATTTTGTTTTTAAATAATTAAAAATTTTTGTTTTTTAGTAATTATCTTCATAATATTTGTTTTTAAATAATTACATACCTTTAAGGAGTAAATCAGTAAATCAATAAAGCAGTAAATCAGTTAAAAGCAGGTAAAGTAGGAAATCTGTAAGCAGTGAAATCAGTAAATCCAGTAATCAGCTTAATCAAATGGCCCTCTTCGCCACCTTCCTAACCCTTGCCATGTTCTGATTGTATCTATTTGATCTATTTGATCTATTGATTCAGTCCCATATTTTGTATAAACATTTCAAAAAGAACTTTATGTCTTCTGTTTGTTTTGTTTCTTTAACATCGCGTTTTGATTTAAAATTTTTATTTCTTTTTTATGTGTTTAATTAAATTAATTAAAGAATTATTTTGTTACATACCCTAAAGACTGTAAATCAGGTATAATTTAGTTAATCCAACACACACTCTAACTCTCCTACCATCCATTGACTATTGATCTATTGATCTATTTGGATCTATTGATTTATTGGATCTATTGAATATCTTTTATATAGATAGTTGTGCCTTAGTGTTATCACATATGACATAAAATAAATTCTATTGCTGTACGCCTGTTGTTGTTGTAAATGTCGTCGTTTTGGTTGTTGCATTTGTTGAAGTGTTGTTGTTGTTGTTGATATTGTTTTCGTATAGTTCTTGTTGTTTTGTTGTTTGGTTGTTGTTGTTGTTTGTTGTTTGTTGTTTGGTTTGTTGTTGTGGTTGTTGTGTTTGTTGTTGTTGTAGTCAACACGTTCAATGTTAAATTTGAAAATAAACACACTATTTCTAAACAAATCTCTAAAATATTAATGTTTAATTTTTAACCATTAACAGTTGTAATATGAAAACTAAAAACAAGAAAATAATTATCTCACCTAGCTTCTAAACTGACATACGAGCATTCATCTAACAATAGCGTTAAGAACAATGAAGTATTCAAAACTTACCAGCAGAAGTCATCATCAGCATCGTCTAATCTTTACTATACACAGACCGCACAAAAATTATTAATATTAGTTATTGTATATTATTATATTATTATATTATTTTATTAATTTTTATTATTATTATCTATTATTATTGATTATTATTATTATTATTATTATTATTATTATTATTATTATGATTGATTATTATTATTATTAATTATTCATTTTTTAATTATTATTATTATTTTATTCCACAGAGATCCTCACAACACCACTAGACGTGCATGGATACTTTGGCATGTCAGGTCCCACTAGAAATATGTGGTTTAGTAAATTGTTCCCTTCTACCAGACACCAAAACATTAAGACGCCATCTTGTTACGCTCGAGGTACCAATTTCAGAGAACGTGTATTTGCTGATGCCTCATGGACAGCGCAGGATGAAATTCGAGTGAAATGACTCAGTTAACTTTAATATCTTTGAACACATTGAAGAAGGGTAACGAGAATTTTATTACTTTGTTCCCGTAACTTTTTGACACATGAGAAGGGTGAAGAGATTTATTACTTTGTTCCACATATGTCCTTACTTAACATCTGTTTTATCATCTGTTATTATTTATGATGTTATATTTATTGATTATTATTATATTATTATTATTGGATTATTATTAAATGGACATATATTGATTATTATTAATTATTATTTATTATGTATTATTATTATTTATGTATAGTCAAACTATATATGTTTTTTGTCATCACCCTAACATACATACATCATACACACACACACTACGACCCCCACATCAGGCACATCAGCACACACACAATACATCTCACAATAATTATAGGACACTTTACTTAATACATCTAAGCTGGCATATCAATCGTATTAACTTACTGATAACATGATGCGCTATTCTATGATGTCAAGCAGTATGCAACATTTTCAAAAAAAGTTGGAGAGAATTTTCCATTTTTTTTTACGATGTTTGAATATAAAACCATTTGTCGTTTTCATTGATTATGGAGTTGTACTTTTGTGTTTATGTATTGATCGTTTCTATTCGTTCAAAGATAGTTTGCTGAGTTATTTTATTATAGTTGTTATTTATTTTATTTTATTTTTTAAAATAATCTATATATTTTTTTAAAACTTATTTATTTTTTGCTTAATTTGTTTAAACCATTTTTGTTTTAGACTAAAATTTATTTCGACTTTTAAATTTTTATAACTTAAAGGTGTTTTGCCTTTTTACATACTAAAGCAGTAAATAATCAGTAACTCAGTTAATCAAAACCCGCACCTCCACCTCTCTACCCTTCCTTATGATCTTATTGATCTATGTTGATTCGTATGATCTAATTGGGGATCTTTGTTTCTAGTTATTCAGTAAGTCTATTTTGTATATAACATAGCGATAGGAAGGAAAGCTTCTTCATATGACATAATATCATACAGGTCAGACGAATAAATACCGTAGTATTCAAAGTTTTCAATCAATAAAGCTACAGTTCATATTAACATGAACGCTAAGATATATGTGACAAAAACTAAACCTACATAGCTTACGGAAACGAGGAAAGCTGATAACATTGTTAGCTAAGGTCCCTTATCTTAACAAGCAGTAAGTAACTTAACAAGTTACCCATCGACATCGTAAGCGATTTTAACACTTTTGTTCAAGCAGTATTCTCTATACATTTCAATGTTTAATTTTTTACCTTTTAATAATAAAATTTTATCAAAAATTTATCAGTAACCTGTACTACCTAATCATACACCCAACGAAAGTAAATGCTAGACATATTAATAGTGTTCCACTAATCAATCAAGTGGAAACAGGAACATAGTTGAAGCTAAGAAACATAGACAAACGCTCCGAACCATGCCTTATACACGACATTAACACGATATCATTAGCAAAGTCCCGTACTGTAACAGACATAAGTAACTAACTACCAACGAAACGTAACGCGAAATTACACTTTTTGCAAGTATATCTCTAACATTTTAACGTTAATTTTAAATATTGACATAGTAATATATATCAAAACGTAACAAAAAATTTATGCATAAATCCCTTACCGTACCTATTATAGCTTCTCCCAACGAATGAGATGCTGAACATTATAGAGTGTTTCTACAATCATTATAAGAGCTGACATATACATAAGTTGATGATTAAGAACTAACACCTAACCACACCTTACACGAATAAACTACTCATAAGACAAAGTTCCTACTTAAGCACAACAGTAATAAGTTAGCTAACATTGCCTACTAAAACGATATACTCGTCACATTTCTTTCAAGTTTATCTCTAAACATTGCTCAATGTTAAGTTTGAATATTGGACATACGTAATATATATATCAAAACTTAACAAAAAATTTATCATATACCTAACCTTTACTATCATACAGACCATTATTATTATTATTTAAGTATTATTATTATTATTATTATTTTATTCATTATATTATTATTATTATATTTTATTATTATTATATTAATAGTTATTATTATTATTATATATTATATTATTAGTTATTTTATTTTATTTTATTATCATTTATTTGATTATCATTCCAGGATTCGCAGGTCCCTTCAAATCGGTATTGGTTAACTACTTATATATATATTAGTATATATATTTATATATATATATATATATATATATATAATATATATATATATATATATATATTATTATATATATTATATATATATTATTACTAATATATTATATTATATATATATTATATATATATATGATATATAATATTATATATTATATACAGGGTGATTTAAAACCTCTAGCGCGACAGAACTCGGAGGGCTGAGTAGAGGCAAACGAGTAGAGGAACATTTATTGTAAATAAATTGCCTATGTGTTTATGAGCTGTCGTTTAAAAGTTACGGATAGACTGTCAGGTAAACACGTGATTGTTGTTTTGAGCGCGTCGTTCTCGTAACGGGATTTTGGGTATTCTTTATATGTTTTTGTTATGTGCTGCGTGCGTACCTGCTGTGTACTCCGAGGGTTGAATATGAGGTAAATAAGGATATTTGTGTTAAAACGAGACTTATGTGTTCTGAACGCGAGGTTGTACAAGCATAACATGGTAAATTACATTTTGGTTATGTGAATATCATATTTTATTTGGGAAAATTACATGGAGGTGTTTCAAGTTGTCTGCCCTGGTACCTGATTATCATTGCGTTTAAAATTCGCCGTGCCAATTGCTCTGTCGCTCTCACCGGACATGCCCTCACTGTGTCTGATTTGATCAAACGCAGTGGAATATTCGCGGAATCAGTTCCTCTCTTGTGTTGACTGGGGTAATGTACACAACACTCTTCCATGCCCCCCAAGAAACATAATCTAGGGGTGGGAGGTCGGGGGGCGGATTTGCAAGATCCACGCAACAGGTTCCGCCTCTCCCTACCATTTGTCAGTGAGATCTTTGTTCAGATGCGCCAGAACTTGGCTGGCTGGAAGTGGCGCTGGCGCCATCACTCGTTCGAACCACATGTCTCTGCGGGTCGCAAGGGGTTTGTCGTCCATGAGCTGCGGAGGCGTGTTCTGGAGTAGTTCTGCAGGTACGCAGGTCCATCCAAGCGGTGTGGAATGAATGCAGGTCCACAGCAGATAATCCCAAGAAATTCTATCCCAGATGTTATCGGTAATTTTCCCCTGTGAACTCTGATGAACATTGCGGTCGGATTGTCCTCTGTCCCAATATGTGGCTGGTTTCTGCTGTTGAAGGTAGCCATCGAGCGTGATGGAAGCACGCCTACATCGGTAAAAAAGACATGGTGCAGGAATAGGCAGGATAATCGATGCTTCGTTTTGGCAAGAACCTACCGCAAATCGCTCATTTCGGGTGCGAAGTCGTTTGGGGCCCAATCCTTGTACTTTCCTGTTAATGGGTTGGGTATGCCAGAAATAGTAGGCTTTGGCTCTTGCAGACCCGACCACAGACTACTGAACTTTGATCCCAGGATGGGGCATGGCGTGTGCCTAGTCCGATCGGGTCGTTGGCGGGCTCTCTCAAGCACCTCTTCTTCAAAGGCAGGGGTCCTCTTATTGACGTCGGTCTTTGCAGCCAATGGCACGTGGGAACGATAGGGTCCTCATTATCGTCGAATGGCACTGGATGGAAGGGCGGCAAACATTGTGTATGATTTCTGTGTGGAACCGTTTCCCGGTACATGAGGTGCGCTCTTTCGTCCATTCGTTCGCGCACGCGGTAACGACATTATGCATGTCGGTTAAACTTGGAAGAGTGGTAGTGAATCCATTCGTAAATCGATGCGTACACTGTCTGAATCAACGATGATATAGGCAACGGTAAGGGTATTGCACGGTTTCTCGATGGACGTAAGCGTACACACTGTACGCACGCGACATGAACACATTAAAACTGAAGTCACCCAAAGTTCGGTAAGCTACATTGCAATGCGGTCCACAATACATATAACTTGTACCTTCAAT
>JABUQX010087148.1:0-30000 GCA_015478945.1 Trachelipus rathkii
GAGTGATTATATAGGAGAGAGATATAAGAGTTCAATAAGTATTAGTGAATAGTATTATATTATATATATTCATAATATATATATTAATATATATATATAATATAGAAATTTAGGTTAGGACGATAGCGGAAATATATGTATTATGTAGTGAAATAACAAAGGCAAGAAAATTTTCAGTAATCTTTTACGTATATTTACTGAATATATATGATATAAATTATATATATTTATATAGTATAAAATAAATATATATTATATATATATATATAGTATATTATGACTAAATCAGTTAGACTCTCCTATTATATATATATAGTACTTAACTATGACTACTATATATATAGAGTAAATAGTCAAGTATATATAATATGTAATATTATATATAATGTAGATGATAAATAAATACTATCATATACATTAACTATATATTATCAATCAGTGTATTTAGTATATTTAGTTATGAAATATCGTCATTGAAATATATCATATGATATTATCATATATATATCTGACTAATCCTTATATACCTACTTTATATATAGATGGAGATATTGATATATATTATACTTAGTAATATATTATTATTATAATTAATGGATGATGAATAGTAATAAGATATTAACATGATCACTTACTATCAGTGAGGTGGTATAGAGCTACGTATATTCGAAGAGAAATGCAGTGGAAAATCTGTTTCAGCTCATGTGTATTGTAAAGTTCATAGAGTGTGCTATGAATTCTTCACTCGTCTTATTATAAAGGAGCAGCGCGTGCACCAGAGAGCGAGTGACAAATTGGCGATAGTTTGGTAAAAGTAGGCCACTAGCGTAATATATTTGGAGGATGTTTCGCGGACGAGAGCAAGCAGAACGAGAGTTGGATAAGAGAGTTATGTTCTGTAGATAATTTGGCGAAAATCCAAGCAATATTGATGCAACAGCCCAAGGGAAGAGCGGCTTTGTTTCCCAAGAGAGAGTATTTGACCCACAATACTATACACATTAGGACAGGTATGGCACAGAATGCTCTCGTACGCAGCTATACCCATTTCCGCTTTATCCAGAGCGGAGAATAATGTATATGGAATAAGATAGATAAACAGTAATTGACAAAATGCTATGATAAAGGAGTTAATGCAAGGATTACTCGAACTATATACACACGCTAGTGTAGTAGTGCTAGATGTGATGTGAGAGCTGCTCTCTGCCTATTACAGAGTTAGTGCTTGGCCTGTAACCCCCACTCGCAAAGGTGTCTATTACGGCCATCAAAAACCATAGATGTATACGCGAGAGGAGGAGCGTGAGAGACTTGGAGAGAGAACGTTTAACCACGCACGCACGAGCGAGCGTTTACACGTGACTTAGACACGCTTCTGCGAGAAGAGCAAACGCGGCAGTTGCTTGATAAATTGAGTATATTAACTAAGGAGTTCTAAAGCCCACGATGCCAAGTGTGCGAAATTTGTCCATCAAAACTTGTGTACTACAACAATACATACCAAACTCGTAAATACACTATCTAGTACAACTACTTGTATTATGCTGGTTCAGAGGGAGTGCTGAAGTTTAAGATGTCAAGTTAACTAAATGCTGAATGTAAATCTCACAGCAACCCCCCTCCCCACCTCTCACCTCGAAATAGATTATTTCTAATTTTTATACAAGCCTAAATCCGCACTCCCCACAAACTATGTCGGCACTAAGCCCTTAAGACTTAATGAGAGGATATAACAAATCATGATCACTCTATAAACACAAAGAACGCAATCGAAGATATAAATTTGCATATTTAAAACGTAAAATCTGCCAAGCTTAAACCTAAAGAAATTACCGGAAGCACCTAACACTATAATTAATAATTAACACATCCCTTAAAATCTTGAGTTTCTACAAATAAAGATAGGATAAAATAATAAAAAAGAATTTAAAATTTAATTAATGTCAACGATACAACTGGCCTTGTGGATATGAATAAAAACGAAGATTAATGAATATGATAATAATAATAATAAAGATTGACATACGATTAATAAACAATAAGTCTATAAATAAAAAGCCTAAACTAAAAATTTGAGAGCTTACAAATACCTATATCTAATAAAATAATATATTATATAACAATATAAAATTACATCATAAATGAATAAAAAAAAAATAAAAGTGTAAAAAAATAATAATTTAATAATTCACATATACATATATACAATAAAATATTATATAGTATTTTATTACTCTGAATATTATTTATTAATTATTATAATTATAAACATTATTAATATACTTTTATAACTTATATTATATTAATCTAATTAAACTTTAAAACTATTACATTTGGCTTACACTTCTGTCGTAAAATAATATTTAGCTCACTTTAATACTTAATTACAAAAAGATGGAAAAAACACATTAAAAAACAAATAAATATTAGAAGTGAAGAAGATTTTGATCTTGGTGTTCAATTAACTATATCACGGCTTGTTCTTGTGTAGAGAGAGTCTCATAAGATTGGATATTTTAAAAATACCGCACGAGAAAATAAGCGAGAACATGAGTAAAATATATTGACAAATTGAGTTATCTACATTTGTGAGCATAAATACACTTTATTTTACTATAAAAAACTTTCAAGTTTATACTTAGATATATATATTGGAGAAACTTTGAAAAGAAGAATAAAAACATCAACAACACATCACGATTTGTACGCATTGAAAATACAGGCCAAGAAAAATGCATCTAATATTATGAATAACATATAACGCAGTAATAATTACTCCTAGATATCATAAAGAAATTCAACTAAAAGATAAATTCTATGCGCATCATCCTTGTGTGGAAACAACTCTTGCATATGTGCACACGCACCGTATCTCCACAGCTGTACACTAATAACTGAAAGCTATAATGATTATTTAATTTTAAACATAATAATATATAATTAATTAAATATTATATTTTATATTTAAATAAAGGTACTTGATATTAAAATTTTAGTAAATGACAATTTTGTCTGCGTATCGAGAGAGTATTTACTTAATAGTCAATAGTATGAAGATAGAGTTACTGTTATTTAATTCATATATAGAAGTAATTTAAATGATAGTATTAAATATTCTATATAAGAATTACTCTGTAAAAGTAGAGTTAGATACTTTTGAACTTAGCGTTATTGAGATAACCTGGTTATCACATGATATATCCCGTATATAATATGTATAGTGACAAGAGCCCATCCAAATCATATCATTCTGCTTCTATAATATGGACGTGATCCTCATCATCCTATATCCTATATCCACTAATAATATTAATAATATTTATAATATATATATAAAATAATATATTTACGTATTTTTAATTCATTATATAATAGATACATTTCCGTTATGTAGACAAGCGCGTTGATTAAATATTTATTAATATATAAATATATATAAAATTGTTATATATAAGTAAATTAATAATTAATATATATTTAATATATAATATATATTAATTATATTATATATGTTAATTAATAAATATATTAATATATATATATATATTTAATATTTATAATAAAATAGAATAATAATTATTAACTATATTAACTATAATATTTACTTCACCATAGCGTTATTCATCTAATTCCGCGAGTAACCATTCTTCTTATTGTTATTTACGTCATACTATACGGATGTATCGAGTAAGTAAATGCTGAGTAAGTGTAACCACGTCAGCTAACCTATCCTTACCACTTGTTACTCTCCACGTTGTAATGTATTCGGAAGTATAAATAATTATACAACACGTCCACCTATATCACCCTATTATATATTATATATATATATATTATATATATACTATATTATACTGTACTACCTATAGGGTTCATTATTACTTTATACCATATTTACTCACATAATTTACCTACTATATATTAATATATATACTCTATCTCTCAAACAGACGTAAGGGCTATAATAAAATCCACTCCTATACCGCATCTTTCTGCTTTCATCCATTTACTAGCTATATCATTTATATCCAAAGTAATGTTACGTCATCCACTATATCTTCAAGTTGGGTATACCTTATATAATCTATATCTTATATATATGTATTCACTAGAATATATACGGGAGAGGGTATATATTATACTATATATATATATATATATATATATTATATATATATAAATATATATATAATTTATGATAATATTAAATATTATATATATATATATATATATATACTGAGTCTACATAATTAACTAGCCTCATAGCTATTAAATGGGTAAAATGTTATGGGGTTATTAATATAAATTATATATATCTATTATATACATTATTTATACTATGTATATTACTATTACTATTATTTTAATATATTATCCTCAATAGTCATATTCCTAACCTTCTAAAGGAGTCACTCTATTACTCCGTGAGATAATATACCTAGTTTCTTTTAAATTTTTTCCGTCCTTTATTAGTAAGAAACTAAATTTTGGAAATCTTCTACAAACAACGAAGTTTTTTTAGTTGACTAAAGAAACAATGAATAATTTGGGGATCGGATTTGAACAATGGAACTTTGGAAAAAGGCAATCTTGTAAATAATCTTTTTGTCGGTAGTAATAATTTTTATTATTATGATAACATTACAATTTCTTGAAAATGTTTAAATAACAGAAAAGTCTACGTTCTTTACTTTAATATTAAACTTCTTTGAAATGTGTCCTGTTTTCCGGCATTCTTATGGATCACAACTTTATTTCACTCAGAATATATATATGCTATTATTACAAAACAATAATCAAAATATTAATAGAAAACGTTATTATACTAATTATATATATTATATAGCTATTATCATTATCTTATATATACATATATATATATATTATATATATTATACTATATAATATTATTATTTAATCTGATTACGATTATACGGTAAGGTTTGATTTCCTACTTTAAGAGTATAAGGTAACCTTCATATATAAATGTCTCGATCAGACATCCACGCACCGAAAAGTTCAGTGCATGTAAACTAGAGAAAACACTATAATCAAGCTACCATGACAGAAAATTAATAATCATCTTTATTAATCATGCACCGTATCAATTTTTACCCTCTTCAATAAAAAAAAATTAAAATAAAATAACGCTTTTAATAAAATAAAATTGTTTAAAAACAATTGTTGAAAAGTATTACAAGTTTTTCGAAGAAATACGTAAGGTGGTTCGCTGTACTGCGTACTAAATATTAGAGTATTTCTGTTATCTAGGTTCAGGTTTTCGCATTTTCTTACACAATCTAAATAACTTGCGAGAACTCAAGAACGATGGATAGAGTCGGGGTTTTCTCGGCCTATCGGGGGGACGACGGAGGGGACTTCGTCTCCACTCTCTCCTCCTTCGTCGCATCGTAACACTCCCTACAAAGGATTATATTACCAAAGAAAAAATACCATTTGTTGTACCAAAAGCGTAATATATAAAATGGTAATTAACTGGTCCAACTTTCTCTCTGACGAACTAATGCAGTGCTTCAAGGTCATACTCAGTTCAGCGTACACTATTCTCAGGTCATCCAGAGATTTCTTTCATCCTACATATGTTACTACGGATGTTTATTAATAAATAGACTTAGACATACGAAACTAAATTTTTTTTCTAAGTATATATATATTCTCAAACTCTTTGTAAATCATTAAAATGTTATTTTCTCAATTTTTACCTGTAGATGTTTTATAGGATTTTTCATGAAATATACAATGCCCTGAACCTCTCGCGGATCTCTGCGGCCAATTAAATATAGCTTTATATTATTCCAGTTTCCATGTGTAACCCTCCTTATATATATATATATATATTATATATACCTACATATATATTTCTATATACAAATATAAAAGTAAATAATACTTTAACTTATGCTCTCTATATATGCCAACATAAAAAAAATAAAGAAACAATATTTATACTGATTATGTTCTTTATTATATCACCTAATTCCTGTCTTTTATAAAAATTATATTCATTATATACCTAACTTATCTTTAGTTTGTAGTAATTAGTAGTAAAAATTAAATAAACCTAAACGATAATGATCATGAGATATATAAGTACTACATGTTACATATTTATATAACTTGTATTATAATTCATACCATATCGTCACTACACTTGTCAAAACTCAACTATATTATAATGCTAACATTATATATATTTTAATATTAGTATCTATACATATATATATATCTATAATCATTATCATTAAATTAATATTATATAAATACTACATATCACTTTCGATAAATATAGCTCTTTAAAGCAAAAAAAAATTAGATTTTCCATATATTTACATATTCATCTTTTGTTGGGTGTTGTGGTGGACTAGGAGTCTTCCTTGACACATTGTATTTTGTTCCATGCAGATATTTGTTACAATATCATAATTTCAAATAAAGAAGCTAAACCTATTTGATAAATCTCGAGGCAAATTATGTGATTTTTTTTTCTTTGCAAGCTATTATGTAGTTATTCGTAGCACTATGCATTTAAAATTATTTACTTCCACCCCATGCAGTTAGGGATTTTTCTCACATATATTTTCATATTCCTCTGATTGTGGACAAAATTACACCAAAATGTACACTTATTCTTTGTATCAATAGGCTAACATGAACAAGATTCTGCATAAGAAAATCCTCCTTGCCAGCAAACAAGCCGGTGTAGATTCAAACTTCTGGGAAAAGTTTTAGAAGGAAAGGAAAGAAAGAGCAAAAGCAAGAAAAATATCATCCACCCTTAATGTAAGTTAAAAAATAGAGATTACTCTGACAAAATGCGTGGTAGTAAATATGAGCACAAGCACTTATGGCGGCGTAACTCGATGCAAGAGTAAAAATCGCTGGATATGCGAAAATTTCTAGAAACTTGTGTTATGACTTTCCCCACATAGCACATGAAATGCTCAGCATGTTCCATACTAGTTGTATCTACAATGTATCTCACACTCCGTGGGTAACTTATATATATTGTAATAATTCCACTCACGAATATGCTAGAATATTAACTCAAAAAAGCATTTAATTTGCCTAATATGGTTGGTTTGTGCGAAATGCTCAGAATCGTGATAAGCAAACTAACCAAGGACGTTCTTATATTGAAATTTTTTTGAACATTCTACTGAATATTTCTTGGTAACTCTTAAAACAAGGTTGTGGACTCTAGTTGTGTCAGAGCTGTTAACTTTATATAATTATAGTCGGACTCTTGATAAATTCGAGACCATTGCTGGCTAAATAACCCATATTATTATATCCACTCACCATATAATTTATGCTTATTCACTATCTCTCGATATCACTGATATTTCATTAAATATACTACTATATTACTTATTAGGATTAATATCATTATTTTATTATACATATTATTTTATTAACTTATATATATATATATATATAATATATATATTAATTAGAATATATATATATATCTATAAGTAGATATCATTTCTAATTAATAGTCAGTTTGGAGGATAACCATTCAATTATTACAAGCCTGACTGAAAAAAAAAATACTTTTTAATTAATTGTTAACGCAAAGTGTATCTAAAATTCTACTATAAACTTAAAGCACGAATTATATTATATACGTTTCAATACTCATCTTGACCAGCCGCATTGAGCAGTTGTTGAACTCTCTCCATAAGGTTTGGGTTGAAGTGAATGTTGCTCAGAATGTGATAGGCCAAATTACCAAAGAACGTTCTTATATTGAAAAATATTCTTGGTAATTCTTCAAACAGGCAATGTGGATCAGAGTCAGGCTGGTTTACATTATCAATCTCCTAATTAGACGATCTGAAAGCTGACACCAAATCCCTCTGGCAATTGACGTATATTAACTCAACTATATCCTATCAGCACTATACTATAATTTAACTAACCAGCTATGTCGGAAATATAAAACAATTTATTATCTCATTTTTGAGGCACTACTAATATACAGACTTACCTATCATAACTACATGCATCTACTAATATTAATACCCACTAACTACTGTATATATATATATATATATATATATAGATATATAAAACCCTAGCTAAACAAGCGTTTTCTAAATCAATAAGATTTTAACGAAGAATAAAAAAAAAAGATATTATCTCAGTTCATTAAATTATTTGGTTAAATAAACAATCATAGCTAATAAGTGTTGAATGTTTTCAGTGGCTTCTCACAAATACGATACGAACTCCTAAATTTCGAATCACTTTACGCTACAAGTATATTATGCACACTTGCTCTGGTCAGCGACCTCACACCATCTTTCATCTCTGCCTCCTGGCCACAAAATTAAATTGAAACAACGCATTCACAAAATTTAATTTAGCCATTCAGGACTAACAGTTACATTAACAATACCCCTGTCTTCCTAACACAAAACACTCTATTCTACTAAAATCTTCTCACTACTTCTATCTCATTTCTCTTCCTAATTCTATCTTTCTTAGTCTTACCTCAAAGTAATGGATCAAAATTTTTGTTTTTCTGTGATATCTGGCAATCTATTTTTCAAATATAAACAACCAATGTAAATGAAACAACGTATTCGGTTTCAATGTCTCAATCCTTCCTGTTTCTAAATACATTTTGTTCTGCGCGTTTCTTCCATATGAGGTTGAATTGAAATTAGAAGTTTATGATACATTTAATTAAATTACTTTTTAGATATAGATATATATAGAATTAATAGAATAATTTAACACTAAAAACGAATTCAAATTGAGTTATTTTTTTTGTTATTTTGAACATTATATTTCTGCAGAGATTTTGGATTATAAGCGGCTGTAATGATGGTTTGCCAATATCAATTTTTTTAATGATATTTAACTTCTTTTTATCCTATTTTATGATCTTGCTAATTAGTAAATTTCTAGTAATATTATTTTGATATAAATGCAGAATATTGAATATTATATTTATTATTCTCATTTGATCCATACAGTATACCTTATATCATCACTAACATCACTACTATCTTCACGCTCTATATTACTATCTTTTATAGTTATTCATATTGACTAGATATATTACATAACTTACCTTAACTATATCTTATATATCGTATTCCAGTTAGTTATCTTTAACTCCTTAGCTAAAAGGTTCGTCTAATACTTTATATATTAGTTTATATAATTTGTTTTATATATTCACTGAGTACTATTTCCCTTACATTACTACTTTATCACTGATTATAATACCACTATTACATCAGTAGAGTTGATATATGTCTCGTATTCTTTACTCCTCCTAATATACATTATATCGAACTCTTTCCTATGCTTCCCCTCCTCTCCTCAGTCACCTCCTTCACACCATCACAACCTTTCTACAACCTCTGACTCTTCGCTTCTCCTCTCATTTCCTCTCTCTTCTCTCACTCTTCTCTCTCGTCTCTCTCTCTCTCTCCTCCCACCCCACTTTTTCAATCTCTATCTCTCCCTTCTCTTCGTATTCTGTTCTCTCTATATTCTCTCTTTATCACTATCTATTTTTAGACATCTAAATCAATATTATTTATAAGATTACTTATATATTCTTATTACCGTAACTTAACTAAGAGTATATTTTTATTATTTATTTCTTAGAATAATTTTTATTCTAACTGTTAACCTATCGTACTATCAGATATAATATCAGTTATATCGTATAAATATTGTAATCATTAGTTAGGTTATCATACTATAGATAGAAATACTACAAGATAATCTAGCACTTCACAGTTAAACTTATCACTTATCCGTTATATAGCGCAGCGTTTGGATTTGTCCGTCATATGTATCTTAAAAACTATCCTAATTGCCTTACAGTTAATAACACGGAAATATCAGATTGTCGAGGAAATGATACTAGGACCTAAGTTTGAGTGTCTGTCATCCGGAATATACTCTAAGTGTAACAAAAAAAAAAAAAACAAAATATACACCAGTGATCAAACTTGCAATAAGAGCTATACTTCTAGTACAGCTACTAAAGCGAAAAAAGGAATTAGTCATTATTATGGAATCCTTTTTATAAATTTTTTTAATTAAAGGATAAAAAAGATAAAAAAAAATAAAAAAAACTAAAAACAACTAATTACTTTAGAGATGTATATAATTTCACACCTTAGACAGTAGACAAAACAGATATTCAAGATAGCGATCTACTTGTCAAGAGACTCTCTCTATTTGAGAGTTATTCTTTCTTTACTTTCTGCGATTAAATATCAACAATAGAACACTTTTCTAGTCCATCTATTGAAAGATTTTGGCCTTATCATTTTATTCTACTCCTATCTCTCGTCGGCGGCTACCACTAGCGCCACCCCCCCGGAGCTCTCGACGCCAGACCAGCGGAAAATATACTGGGGTCGGGCGATCATTAAGTAGTTCTTACCAAACTATACGAGTTTCTCATCTGCTCCATACACTTTCAAAGTTTTCTTATGAAGGCCATTCCTCCTTCTCGGAGGTGGGTCAAATGAATTGTGCACCTTTACCTGCTCCCGCCGTAGTTTCCCCGAAGGCCGCGAGACCGTGAACTCGCTCGATCAGGTGCGCGGTATATATGAAAGATTCTTATTTTAAAATTGTGAGCATTCCCCTTGGTCTATCACATCTTCTAGTAATAAGTAACAAAAAAAAACAAGCAATAATATTCACATAGCGAAATACTATAACTTTCAATGCGAGTGGTAGAAACGAATTTATATAACAGGTCTCTAATAGGGCCTCTATTCATATACTCCACAGCATCAATTTTAACAATAATTTTCTTTTTTATTTTTATTTTTGTTTTACATTTTTCCTATAGTGTGAAAGATATATTTACCGGCAAGGCATTCCAAAATGTATTCCTTTTTGCTGTCGCTATTGTTGTTGATTAGATTTTTTATTCTATTTTTTATTATTTTTTTTTTTGTCTCTATTTTTTTTTATTTTTCTATTTATTTTACCTACATTTTCCAGCGCAATATCTAAATCTGACCACCAAGCACTTCCAGCACATGTATCTCCCCCGCTTTTACCTGAGTAGAGTTAATAAGATCTATTAAGATTACATCAATATGACAGTAACAATCCAACACTGCTGAACCGATATAGTCTCCCAAACACATTAATCATCTCAATATACTTACGCACTATTAATATATATTATATATATCTGATACTATATATACTATATATATATATAATATATAATATATATATATATATATATATATATATATATATATATATATATATATATATATTATATTATATATATATATATATATATTATACCTATATATATATACTACCATAATCTTCACTATCTATAGCTATCCGAGTACTAATTTCTATACATAATATAATGACTACGTCTATAACTTTTACTATCTCTGATATACTACTATGATTCAATTACTAATACTTACCACAATAAAAATCTACCTCTCTATATTCATGTAGGATTTATTTCACTGATTCCTCACAGCGCATAATAACACACGCAAGATGTCTATAGAAAAAATTCACATCCGAGTGAATATCACTGAGTATATATATAATTATATTATAGTTATGTAAAACTATCCACTTATAATATATATATAATATATATATATATATATATATAAATAAATTATATAATATTATTAATATATTAATATATATTATTAATATTAATATATTAAATATAATATATATTATAAATTAATATATTAATATATATATTTCCACATATTATATTACCATTAGAATGAGTACTCATAGAAGAAAACCGATACAAAATGGTGTCAAATATATGTTGAATTTCTCTTTTGAAATGACAGATCTCCCCATTCCCGTACTTATTGAAGAGGAAACTTATATATGAGACCAAGAAAGTGACCTCTGAAAGATGGAGTCAGTTCAATAAGGAATCTCATATTAATGATATAAAAGCAAGATGTGAAAAGATAGTAGGGTAGAGGAAATCGTAGATATGTTTATATTAACTAATCACCCTTGAGAACTAATTCTCTGTGGTCAACATCCTCCACTGAATTTTAATATAGAATGTACGCTTACATAAGAATAATTCGCCATTTTCAAGGGAGGATATATTTTTTGATATAATGGTCCACTCGCATGAAAGGTTGTGTGGAGAGTGCTTGACAACTACGACTTAAAATTGTACGAAACGCCACTTCCTGAAAAACGCTTCACACGACAGAGAGTAAAAAAAAGAAAAAGAAAAGAAAAGTCAACCTAGGAGAGAATTGATTATAAATTTATCCAATTCGTTACACTTCCACCATAGTACGCTGATGTTATTGTTTGTTATGTTCATTTAGAGACGTTATTAACAGAATAATGTTAGAGAAGATTGAGTAACACTGAGTCGAGAACACACGATTCCATCACTATTAATGCAGGGACCATACTAATTCAAATATATATTCCCTGAGGACATTGGCGAAATTATCTAAGAACATTTTTAAATATTCGAGGGGAGAATGTTACAGAATGGTTACTCCAAGGTATGTTAAAGTAGAACAAGACTCTTTCAATGTTGTCTAATAATATTCTATAGGGGAAGCTATAAGTAAAATAATCGTTACTAATGCAGTTCTTTCCAAAATATACATTCTCAAAATCTCCTGCTTCTTGCACATGTCCAAGGAAACACTATTTCTGGTAAGGATTGAAAATACAATAGGAGGACATTTCATGTTCATGTCACATTCTATTTACAATTTACATTTGGTATTAACATTTTAGAATGTGTTATAGGAAACTTCTCAATATTTCTATGATGCGAGATGTCCAATGGCAACGATGTCTTGAGGTAAGTTATATCTATGAGACAGATCATTTTCATTAAGTTCTTATAACATCTTTGTAACAATGATAATGAATAAAATCAACATAGAGATCTTCCAAGAACATAATGCACTAATCATCCGTACCGGGATGTCCAAGGAATCATTCTCAGTAATATGACCCAGGGGACATTTCAGGTCTTCATAGTAAAGTCCTCGAGAACATCCATATGGACACATTTTGAGTATGTACTTGGAACATCTCACTGACACTATTTTCGGAGCCATGTATAAGAAATAATAACTCCCGATATAACTTTCACTCTGATGCTAAAATGTGGGTTACGTGGTATATTGATCTATTCCCCTTTTTCACATTATGTTGCGATCATGTTACCAAGATGGTAGCCCACTTACATGTAATCCAATGGCATAACAAAAGAAAATATTATTAAGATATCAGTTTGCGAAAAAATTCATGAAACTTACTGTGTCAAAGTTCAGGCCTCAAATTCCTAATGTAATCAGCTTATTTAAAATAACTAAACTTTCCTTCAAACTCTAACCAGTGATGATATGGTTTAGACACACTACAAGCTCGAAGAATTTATTCTTGGTTATTTTCCTCTGATACCATATATTCATTTCATTTGATAGTCTAACTTTGCTTTGGGTAAAATTCAGTTTTTAGTAGCTAGATATAACACCTTATCAGAACGGGTCACACGAACCAGGTTTTTATCTATCTTATAGAGGTTTAAAAAGTGTTTAATCGCTATTGGTCTCTTTTGTTATTTAATATTTGAAAAAATCTTAAATTTTGTAGGAATAAAACAAAACAATTTATTGGGAGGAGAGAACGGCCTTTTGGCTATTGATTACATCCATTTCTTCGTGAGAGATGCTGAATCACCTATATTATTAAAAGATAGTTTCTAGAATCTTTCAATCGTCATAACGTAAACTCTGTGTAAGTCATTCAAGTAGCACTCTTGCCATTAAGAATAAAATTAACGTCTATCAAAAACCGGTTTTGATATTATCTCTAAAAATCAGATAAATGTTCAAGCACATTTTGATGACTCAACAATGTACCCATCGAAAGAGATCTCGCGAAATAAATGCAGATGAGGATATTAGTTGATGTTCCAATATATCAGCTTTTCTGTAAATATAACTATTGACGTTACTCAAACTCGCAGGAACAGAAACTTTGCTTATGATGGATAGGAATGAAAAAAACTAAATGAATTTCTCTGTTTGTATGCTATCTCTAACTCTCAAAGTGAGTCTTTCTTACACATTTGTAATTTACAGCTGCACTCACTTTTGGCTTAGGCAATATCCTTCGAAGAAATTATCTTTGAAAATTGATAAAAAAAAATCTTTTTCATTAAGCAGGATGTAGTTCCTCTCGATTAGACAACTCTTAAATAATTAATCCATTATCAGACGAAGATATTCAAGAAACAAGAGAAATGATAGGAGGATACATATCAAAATGAAATTGACAATCGTTTTGGTATTATGGAAACATTTATGATTTTGTTTAATTATTGGATACGTATCTCGATCCGAGGTAACAAAAATCAAAGTTCTTTCAGTTCCAGCTTTTGTAACTGTCTATAAGTTTAGTATAGCATCTTATAGCTGTCTAAAATGCAAACGATATTCCAATTCACATGAAATGTATGATAAATGTTCAATTAGTCATAATAAACTCAATCGCATCTAAATAATGATTTCAAAATCTTTCAATTGAGGGTTCTATATTCTATGTGAAGTTTAATGAATGCAATATTACCTCTCAAGTAGTGGATATTCATCGAATGAATGAATAAGTTGTCATAAACAGTCTATGACAACAATTACCACACCAGTTGCACGTATTCAAAATAAAGCGTATATGTAATAATATGATTTGTAAAGTTTCACTAAACGGGTGAGACGAAAGATAGGCAAGAATATAGACACCCCGAGGAAGTTCAGAACTATGTTGGCTAAGATACTAATTGTATGTCGAAACAATAAAAGGTGTTGCAAGCGAGAGTACTCTTCGCACTTCGCTGTGGTTAATTTTATTGAACGAGAGAATGAAGTCAAAACATGTCTCTTGAATAAGAGCTACACAGAAATAATTGATATTTAAGAATTTCAGATGAATATTAAATCAATATATGACATATTAGTTCATTGACTAAATTTTAATTTTGTTTATATAATATAATAGCTGCTAGAAACATGTTCATGGGCGAGAGACAGATGAGGAGCAAGACCGATGGGTGATTACTATCATGGTAAAGGAGTGGATACTGACCTGGGTAGTGCTAGCATCTCTTGATTTCGCTTGGAAGCATAAAATTTTTATTTAGATCTTAATTAATTATTAAATTTTTGTGTAAATATAGAGCTAACTTAGATCAAAAAACGTATGTAAGAAAAACTATTTCTTGAGTTTATTATAAAAAGGATCGTGTTTCATATGGAATATATTAATTCCGCTCATCCCGTCATTCGCGAATATCAAAATAAAATATTGAGCAATTCAGGATACATAAAATAATTCGCATGTAATATCTAATTACCAATTCCGCCGAAATATTATTTGAAACACATTCAGGATCCACCTATGGTCTGTCTGCTGCCACCTGCGAGACATGCGTAAGAGCTTAATTTTGAGAGGTTCATTATCTCTCTATTCAAATAGTTAGTCTAAAAACCTATTCTGCCTTCCTTGAAAAGGGTTTCCTACGTTTTGTCTGGTTAACCTGTATATAATATTATTTTAATACTATCTAAGTTATCTAGTTATAATAAATATATTAAGGTTAAACTAGGGTATTAATAGCGAGGACGTAGGTAGGTAGTAAAATTATATTTAAATCTATCATAATTCTGTTATATTAATTTTAATACTATACTCCAACTAAATATTAGTATATATAAGTTATACTATATAATATCTGATATTATAAAATTATATAGAATATATTCCATTCGCTTCATTTGTTACAATAAATATGGCTAAAATTTAAAGAGCCAATAAACTTTCTGCTAAATGTTTGTAAAATTCCAAATCTCAAAATTGGTAAGATCTCACTTATATACTACCTAGTAAAGCTAGTTTTTTGTTGTTTGCGTAAACCTTAACTTCTCTCTCAGAATAGTTGGGTCATTCAAGTAAAATATTAAAACAAATATTTTATAGTTTACCACGTTAATAAGTCAACTGAAGATTATGATAAGTCCTTGGGGTATTAAAGTAGTCGATGGAAATGTTTAAAATCTTATACATCGCTTTCACAGATGCTTTTCTTTGCTTTTGCGCGTGGTGTTCAGGAGTATAATTATTAATTTGACCTACAAATTAATGAGAGCACGAGATGTATATTTAAGGACATTTAACCTATTATAATCATATATATAGTATATAGATTTATATAATAAGTATATAATATACTATTTTATATAATATAACATATAATATATTATATATATATAATATATATATATATATAAGTATATAATATTAATATATATAGAGCGTTATATTTCTAGTACTAGCTATATATATACTATATATATATATATATATCTTAATCCTTATATATAATAAGAAAATATTAATATATTAATAATATATATATTATATATATATAGATATATACTATATATATATATAATATATTTATATATATATATATATATTATATTAATATATGTATGAAATTATATACTATATATTAAATTAAATAAAGAGATCTTACCTTTAAAATTTTAAAATTCAAGTATGTTTTTTAAATTATTTTAAAACTATTTTATAATGTTGGTCTAATGTGAAATATGTTCGATTAAGGAAAATTTTTCAAACAATGTTTTAAAATATATTTAAATAATTGGACTAATACAGAGAAGTTTTTTTTCTTTGCCACATAAATAAAGGCAAATAGCCGAGTAAATGTTTTGTTATCCTTCTGTCTTTGTATTTGGAATATTTAATTTGCGGTTTTCGTAAATTTCACATATTGTTATCTTCTTCCACTTTATTACAAACTTTTATCTACTGATTGTGAAAATGTTGCAGAATGCTAAAACTTATTAAAATATTTTCAAGAAATATATATAAAATAACAATCTTTATAAAATCACAGGTCAAAAATAAGAACACAACATCACCCTTGAGAGAATTGAAAAAAAAAAGGCGTTTCCTAATTATATAAAGATATTTCTCTTTTTGAAAGGAGATGCCTCTTTTCAATATAAAAAAATTATTTAAAGTTCTCGCCCTTTCCTAATTGTGTTTTAATGATAGTTTATTATATTTTAATATAATGAATAAAATATCGATAGGATCAGATACGAAACATTAAGTTTATCCTAATATATATAATATAATATTTAATATATATATAATTATATAATATTTAATATATAATATACTAATATTATTAAATAATATTAATATATATATTATATAATATTAATATTATAATATATAATATATATAAATATTTAGTTAGATATTATATATGTATATATAGTATTATGATATAATATATATAATTATAGCCTAATATAGTATGGATTATATATATTATATGATTACTATATAGTTTATATATATATAATATTATATATATTATTATTAGTAGTTCACCGCTATATATATATATAATGTAATCAAACGGGTTTACAGAGGAAGCACAGGGAGGCTGGGCCTCCTCTAAAAAAAATAAAAGCAAAAATAAAACGTAACTAATGTAAGAAATAATTCAAATTACAATTTATTACTATTTAAAATAATGTTTAAAATGTTATACAATGACGCTAATTTTTTAGCATTAAAATCATTTATTTTCCTCCGGAACATTATTTTTCATAAGGATCATTGACTGGAGAATTTCCGATTTGTGCCTTCCGTAGGAACGCGTAATTATATAGCTTTCATAAACCCTGGTTTGTTCAATAGCTACGTAAAAAGGAAACAGTATTCTTATTTTGTCTATTTTTTGAGGATTTTTCCACAAGGCCTCCTTTTGAAAACGTCATAAAATAACTCCTCCCAAAACTGGCAACACTACTCATAAATAGAGTTGCCAGTTTTGCAATAAATATGTGAAACAAAATGAAATAAAGAAAACTAATTGTTTATTTTTAAATTAAGATAAAACTTACTTTGCACTTACTTTATTCGTACTATATATATATATGAGGGTAATTAGCTGAGTGAGATAATCTATATAAATCTTAAACTTTAGGTAATATATTTAATATATTTATATTAATATTTATTTATATATATATACTCTATATATATATAAATTACCGGTATATATATGAGGAATGCATAGTAGGTATGCAGGTAATATTATTGAGAAGAAAAGAGAGAGTAGAGGAAAAATGGGTAATAGAAGAGGAGAGAGAGAGTAGGAAGAGAGAGAGAGAGAGTAGAGAAGAGAGAGAGTTTAGGAGAAGAGGAGAGAAATCAGTATTGATCATAGACCATTTATATAAGAAGAAAATCCTTATGAACTAATTAATATACTAGTCATTCATATCAGTATATGAGTGAGGCAAATAAGATCTCTAAATTTATCGGCTTGAAATTCACCTAACAGTACAGGTGAGAATTCCAACAAATTCCTTCTAACTTCCACAAAAGAAGTATTCCTGTAAGAAGCCATTAGATTCTTTATTATGGCCAACATATGTATCTTTTTTTTGACATGATCCCATTTTTTACATAATTGAATTAACTGTGATTTATGACCAATATCACAAATGCTAATACTCTTTTCCACGAAAAACAGAGGTACATTCAAACATATTTTTAAAAAACCATCAACCGAGTAAAGATAAGACGTCACAAGATTGGAGGTTTCATGAATCTTACATTGACTTTGTAAGTTGTGATTCGACACATTTTCCAGCAAAGAGACGACACATCAGTTCAAAGGAATTCTTTCTGAATTAAATCAGTATTAAAACAGATTATCGACCTACACTGAAGCGCGATTGAGTCCAGGGCAAACTGTCAAATTTGGCCTTACTGTTTTCATAGAGAAACCTAGAACTTTTTATTAGTTATAATCATCGCGTCCTGTGTATGACTAAATGTGAATAAGATAAACTCTCGCAGAAGAAAGGAGAGAAGAACTGATCTTGCTTTCAGGTAACTATCCGTGGGTGAGTACTTTTACATACATTTGTACTCCTGTATATCTCCATATATATATTAATGATAATATAACTTATTTTTATACATATATGGTATGATTATTATATATAATCATTTTTATATTTGCTACTTATTTATATATATAAGCTATATATATTAATTATTAATAGATAAATTACAATAATATATTCGGATAAGTAGAATTTTTGCGTCCATTGAAGAAGATACATTCAATATTTTTACTATTATGCTACCTTCAGTATTATATTATCTATATGGTTATAGATAATATAGTAGTTACTAATTAATCCAATATTTATTTATAAATTATATATCTAAATTATAATTATATATATATAATATATTAGTTACTATATATATATACATTTATATATTTATATATCTCAAGCATATATTTGTACTATATATAATATATATATTAATCATGTACTTTCAATAATATCATTATGTACTAGAACTAATACAGTTATATATGGGAAGATCATAAGTCTAAATATATATAGTATCTTTACTTTGTCAAAGTATATGTTAACTTACAATAATAGAGCGTTATATATATAGGGTAATATATATATGTATAAACTAAATTAATATATTATTATATATTGCTTTTTCGTATACTATTACTATATATACACCAATATATAATATATATATACCATCATTTGTATTGTATCTAGTCGTTTTTCTGGGGTGATAGTTTTCAGGATTCATTTTATGTCAACTAACTAATCTATATCTTGTGTATATAATTATAATATATATATAGCTGATGTTGCTTCATTACCTAATCTTAACTTATTCAGTAATATATTATAGTATATATATATATATGAGTGATATATTAATATATATATTCATGGATATATAAAGAGGATAGACGAAAGAGTTTAGATATATATATATCTTATATGTGTATATAATTATATATATCTAGTATAATTTATATTTTACTATGGAACTCGGGAGGGAGTTTATTTAAAACGTATTCCTGAGTAGATTATATACGTTTATCAATATATTGTATATTTATTATATATAATATCCTTATATATTATATAATGGTATTATATATGTCGAATATATATATTATATGATATAAAGTAATACACTTATTGGTCGGATAATTGAAATGAGTTTTTATCAAACTATGTATCACATATACATCGATATAAGTATAACTATATATTTAAACGTTGTTTCTAAATATTTTTTACAGAGATAAGAGCATCCGTACAAAAAAATCAACTTTGGGCAGCAGCCCTAATTCATAGGAGAGGAGTAGTGAGGATCTAGTAAGTATTTTGAGACGTACCGAAGCAGGACTGAGAGCTAAGGCCCAAGAAGAACAGCTCAACGAGATTCATATATATAATTTCCAACTACAGTAGAATAAATAATATAATCCAAAAAACTTTTCTAGCTCTAGTTATATGTATAATATATTATTTATTTAACTAATTATATTATGTACTTTCATTCATTAGTAATTTTAAGTATAGTACATATTCATAAATTTTTTTTGATTCATAAATTATTGAAAAAGATATGTTATGAAGATTAAGTATTTTATTATCGTTGAGCAGTATATATTATTGTATATAAATATTGTTAGTAGTATATTAATTAGTATGAAAATGATACTGATATATTTATTTTGGAGATCCTTATAATATTAATATAATTATACTGTTAATATCTTACGAATAACATTAACTATGAGTTGATATATATCAATATATATATTTATAAATTTAATTATATTAATAATACTATATCAAATGATCATACATATAAGGTAATCTAAATATATCTATTATAATTAATCATCTACATATATATTAGTTATTGTAGATAGTATATCATATATATAAGTGTCCGGTACTTATCACTATATATATACTATCTAATATATTATATATATATAATATAGTTATTTATATATATGTACGTACGTATGTATGTATAGTATAATTCGTATATATCTTATATATAGTATATTTTTTATTATATTATAATAATATATTAACATCTTTATTAATTTTGATGTCGCAATCCACAATGTTTCTCTGGTTCATACGAGGCGCCGACCCACACTGAGATATATATATTAATAAATCAATATTATATATACCGTCATATAGATAACATCCGTATTATAAGTAGTAGCAAATAAGCTGAGACGGTAATTAGCGTGAATTATCTTTAAAATGTGCTAGGATATATAGCTATTACGCGGATGTCAGTAGTATAGCGGAATTATAGTATATACTCATATATATATAATATATATATTACCAATCACTATAGTATTAAATAATAATATTAAATATATATTATATATATATATATATTAATATTAATAATATTTATAATAATTATAATATTAATTATTAAATATATGATACTATTATTATATAATAATTATATTATAATATATTATATAATATATTTAATATATATAATATATATATATATATATATTAATATATAAAACTTAATTTACCATTCCATTTACCAGACTTAGTAAAGGGGCTCTAGGTTTTACCTCATAAAAATCATGCCTACTATATTCTTCTTGTGACAATGAGGCCAAATATTTTCTGTCACTTTTCCAGTATGATATCTAGGTCTCTATCGATGGAGTATAGTGTTTTTCAAGTGTTTGAGGGTTGTCAATTTTTTTTAATGTTTTGACATAACGACTAAGGCGGGCTAAGGCACAAGCAGGATCGCACATATAATCAATATTTATTTTATCACACTTAGCTGGTTTTGTTGTTGTAAATTATATTTTTATTATTTAGCGGATAGTGTTATTAATGTTAAGTCAAATTTTGGTCGAAGAAACGACACATGCAACGAAAGGTCATTTGACTCCCAACAACATTGGTTGTTACTATTCACCATCCGTTAACTACAATGAGTTCATATTAGCAACAGTAGCGTAATTCTTGAAGAAGATGCTTGCCTTGAAAGCATGATGCCGTCCGTTAAAGCTGAAAGAGCATCTCAAAAAGGTTCATCCGGAATGATCAGCAATTATTTGTCAAACTTCAAAATATTAAAGAGCAACCAGGAAAGCGGTCAAGATTTGAATTCATGAATACAGGATCATACTGTAAAAAAAATGGTCGGAGGTTTTTAACAAACACAGTTAAGCAAGCACAGCGAGACATATCTCTAGGATAGAAATATTTAGGCATACGGGATATAATCAAATCGGAGAAGTATCTTATTATCGTTTGTCAATAATACATAATTGATAGGAGACCGAACCAGTTATCATTCCGCTAAGAGCTTTACGACTAAATAATCTCATTGTATTTATGCAGGTATTCTCCGAAAATCGACTGAAGAGAGAATAAGAGTCCTTCTTCTGCAAGCCACTGAAGCTAATTGCAAGAGAGGCACGATAGCATTTGTCCAAATGAACATTCGTTTTCCAAGTTCTTGTCATTAAGAGCGCAAAAGGCTTCCAAGCATGTTCAGAAACTTAGAAAGTCTCAGGAGATTTACGGTTCTGGTTCAAGCATAGATCAAAAGAATCGCGCAGTAATTATATTACACATTGCGGGATCTTAACTCGTGAGGCTCTTGCCTCAACGACTCCCTGCTCGCAGACTTGACACTACAAGCTTTCGTAACTGTGTAGTACATACATTAACACATATAAAAGGAACGAGCACTCACCACCAAGTTGTTTCGATAAGTTGTGCCAGACATGGATTTTTATACACACCAGAGATCGTCGCCTTTTCTATCGAACAACAGAAACTGTTGAGTTTGGATTTCTTACACAAAGAGAGGAAATGTTTCTTGCTCTTATATTTAAGCATCTTAATTGAAAATATTGTTAGATAAATCTTCAATTGAGCACAGACTATAAAAAGAAAGGAGAATGAGATGCAGTATAAATAAAAGAGAAAATATTTTCAAGAAGCCGATAAAATTACGTTATATGAGATCTGCTATTTAGGCTGAAGATCATTATGTGTGATTCATTTGAATCGATCACAAACGGTATGATACTATGAGGTGACCTATATAACCACATCATGATCACTCAACTAAGCACTAGCTCTTAGGGAGTGGAAAAGTTGGATAGGTAAATATATATATAGCTTACGTATTCCAAACGTATCCTGATAATGAGGTCGTCGAGGTGTAAGAACTACAATTTGAGTCAGAGAGCTGCACAATAAGATATTAAAGGAGCTAGCTTTGTCATAATCTCGATACGAAGAGTTCAGACCTATTATTACCTGAATGATATTATGACGCTCTCAAAATGAGATACCCAACTTTGACTGACCATCAATCCTTTCCTCTACAATGTAGACGATCTTACTGATGACATACAAAATGAATTTTTGAAACTAATCATCAACACCTCAGCCAGAGAGGAGTTTCTGGAATAACAGTAATTCAGCAACTCTAATTGCTGGGCAAAAATGATTTCCTCTTTCTCAAGACGATCACATTCGCCTTGAAGGTCTCTTTCCTTTCTCATCAACTTACCTTTGTGAAAGTGGTTTCTCGACTTTATTGGTAATTGAATCAAAGTCCCGAAACAAGTTGGATGCTGAAGTTGATATGCGATGTGCCTTGAGCCACACATACCACGTATTAATTTGCTTGCAGAAAAAAATCAAGTACATCTTTCGCCTTATATTCATCGCCTTCTTCAAGCACCTTCTTCTGTTATGTCTGTGGACATCACTACATGGATATGGATGATCAAGACGTAACTATTGTATATAAGAGCAAGTATGAATTACGGCTCTTGTAATTTGAGCCTTTCGTTATATCCTCGTTTAAAATTTTAGAATTTCAGAAGCTCAACTTATTTAGCTATAATTATTTTCATCAAACTCTGTTTTACTATTGTCTTTTTAATGCTCTACTTGAGTCGTCACACATATTTCTTATGTTGTGCTTAAATATGCTATTTATGTTTTAAAGATTCTATTTCCATTTATGAGCATAGTAAAATAGATAGTTTCCGGGAGTTATTATCTAAATAATCTTTTACCGATAGACCTTCTTCATACTTATGTGATATTCTTAATTGAACATCTAAATTAAATTCTGGGTTACACAAGACCCTAGCCTAACTGAAAGAAATTGTTACTCACAAAAACAAGAAAACTAATGACTGAACGTCGCTAATTACATAAAAGAATCGATTGATGCATATTATACCACCTTATGGCAGGCTGTGGGAAATTTCTTTTGCAGATTAAGAATTAATTATTTTAGTTTAAAAGCACTACGAATTATTGTTTCAAAACAGCACTGAGAATAATAAACAAGAAACGAGAAAACGAATTTGTAAAAATCTAGTAGAAAAAATAGTATCAAGATAATGACTAGAATATAGAATGTTAGATAGCTTCATAAAAAATCTCTAAAAGATGTCTAGGGTAAAATTGACAACGGTAATAACTGGAAATGTCTACGAGAGGGAAACCTAAAAAATGAAACAGTGTCTGATAATGTTGGTATTTAAAAAAAATAAATACAATCGAGCCTAAACTTAGCAATACCAGCAATGATATTAATTGGTACGGACTGTGTAATCTCTAAGAGAAACAGTTGACCATCTAGTCAGTTCATACATAACATATGGTTAAACAGACAACAAACAATGACACAAGATGTCGAACAACGCTTCACTGAACTTGTACATAATTTTAGAATTATCTGGCAACAGAAATTAGTACAGCGTTAGTAATAAGAGAGCCAAAATTCTTTGGTAGTTTATAACACAAACTAACAAATACCTAAGCCAAAAACAAACTAGATATTACTGTAATTGAAGAGAAGCAAATGATATTGATTAACCTTGCAAATTCGAACAACGTGAGAATAAAAGAGTAAGATGAAGAAAAAATTATTAAGTACCAAAAATCTATGTATGAATAGACTGAGAAGTTTAATAATTGACTGTAGTTCCAAGGCACCTAAGAAAACACCTTGACATCCTGGGTGTTGACAAAATAAAGTCATGTTAGCTAAAATAAAAAGCCGATCCTTGACAAAGCTGATCTCGTAGGAAAATACATATGAGTTTTTCACGGGCTTGGTTAGAACTCTGATCACAACACAGTCGAAATCAAGTCATTTATCTGGATACTGATCAATTATTATCGATAATAATAATAATAATAATAATAATAATAATAATAATAATAATAATAATAATAATAATAATGAATAATAATAATAATAACAATAATAATAATAATAATGATAGAGGCAATAATAATAATAATAATAATAATAATAATAATAATAATAATAATAATAATAATAATAATAATAATAATAATAATAACAATAATAATAATAATAATAATAATAATAATAATAATAATAATAATAATAATAATAATAATAATAATAATAATAATAATAATAATAATAATAATAATAATAATAATAATAATAATAATAATAATAATAATAATTTTAATAAATTCTGTTTTGTCACTATTTTTCAACCAATATTTTATAAACTATACATGTTATTAATTAAGAATATCTCAAAAAGCTAATAACACTTATCCTCCTCACTCGAACTCTTTAATTAAACATGTTATAATTGATTAGATTACAAGAGGAAAAAGAAATAAAGCCAGCAAGTATATAATATTAAAGCTTAAATTTCAGCGTAAAATGGAACATTATTATTATTCTGTTTGCGTCAACGCAAACATCTGCAATTCTTGTTTTTTTTTACCCAAGTTTTTTTTATTGCATTTCCACAAACTTTGAGTTAAGACATTTAATTACATTTGTACTCTGTCGCGTATAAAGAGAAAATAATGCTGAATGTCATTATTTGAAAGAGTAACAAGGATCAAAAAACTTTATAATTAAAAAAGATTTTCAAAGACTGAATAAATAATTATTAATTAAGGTTTTAATTATGCAAATTCATCTTTAAATGGTAAAGACAGCACTATTATATATATATATATATATATATATATATATATATATAAATAGTTATATATATATATATATATATATATATATATATATATATATATATATATATATATATATATATATAGTATATATATAAATATATATATATATATATATATATATATATATATTCATCGACACGCTGGGATATCTAGATGTTATCTGCGTGTGCGTGCGAGGTTTGGGCGTGGTGGGCGTGGGCATGGGTGTGGGCGTGTACAATAAATTTTATTTCCTTCTAATAATATTAGCAATATCATTATGCAATCTATAAAGGCAGCATAATATGTCAGCTTTAATATACGACCTGAGAACGAGAGTAAGATTTAGAATACTGCTTATATCTTCACTGCGTTACTCAGGTTTCTAATTCCGGTTATTGTGGTATTTTTCATTATTGTCCGTGTACATCTTTTTGAATTAAATTTATAAAAATGAAAATAATTTTCATTCATATGTTTTAATTAATTAAAAATATGAAATTTCATATTTTTTAAGGCTTATAAACATTCTAATTTCCAAAATCAATTTTTTATAATATATTATCAAGATCATAATAATTTTACCAACTGAGTAATCCTACAACATTGGATAAATTTGCTTTGAGAAATTCTTAATTTCAAACTTCAAGGTTGGAATTGCACCAATATATTGCCTAATAACTTCGAAACCTTTTTTCGATTTTGAAACTAATATATGACTTGGTGTAAAAATCTCAAAGCTTCTTATATTCTCTGTATTTAATTACTTTACTTATTTAATTTCAATGAATTTTGAAGATTATAAAAAATTTAAATTTTCAAATCTGTAAAGATTATTAAATTTTCAAACCCTATTTTTATGCTGTAATAATTTATAACTAAATTTATAGCAAACCTTTCTACCGTTATTACCAGCACTCACGAGAAGAGCCTTTTTCAATGAGGGGCATAAAATAATAATAATAAAATTGTCAAACATCGCAAATGAGCAAGAAAAATAGGATGCCAAAGAGAGCTTTACAGTAAGAGGATTAGCAACAGAACCATGAGAGCCAATAAGAGTGAGAGAGGAAGATTTACAGAAGCTGTTAGAGATGTTTTTAGCAAGAGCCCAGAAAGATTGTCAGTAGGAGAACTAAGATGGTCAGCGCACTTTCGTTTAGTCAAAGCCAGCTTTGCTTGTTGAATAATATAATTGCATCTATTCCGAGCTGAATGAATATTAGCGAGATCGACAGAGAAAGAATTTTTTTCCACTCTCGATACGCACTGTCTCTAGCCTTAATTGCGCAAAACAAGAAGGTTGAACCATAGATATTCAGGAGAGAAAGATTCAGAAGAAAATGGTATGAACTTGCTCATCCCATCAGCAATTGCAGTTCCCACCTTATCTACAGAGGCCGATGAAATTCAGATGCAGAGATAAAACAGGCACTGCAAGGACAGTTAGTTTAGAAGTGGCCCAAAGTCCCAAAATTGTTCGATAGGCGCGCGTAGGGCAGGATGGAGTTTTTAGAGAGAAACAATGAGAGTTAAGAGATATAAAGTTGTGTTCAAATTAGTTAATATGAACGAAGATGGTGTATTTATATATAGAATTACTAGTGGTGAGTCCTAGGTCAAGTGTACTCAAGAATCGGTTGTGACGATCCGAAATGTGAGTAAGTTGAATTGGGATATATTTATATTGTAGGTTTGTTTGTGTGATGTGTTCGTTGTGGGGGTTATTGTGGATGGAGTACAGACTTGGTAGATCCATTTGTGTATACAGTGTAGCTCGGTGAGAGTTAGAAATGAGTGTTTCTGGGAATCCCATTGTTTCACTGACAGCAGTTTACAGTTCCCTACTATCTTGTCGGGCCTGGTCGGGCGCTGGCAGATTCCAGGTCCGAGGTTTGGTTTCTAAAAGGTTACCGGCTTTACTAAGGCCGAGGGGTGCTGGGGTTACGGGAAAGTATGGAAGGATGAGTGGAAGTGGAGAAATAAAGTTGTTGGTTGCAGTGAGAGTCCTGGGAATGATCTCGATTTGTCCGGGAGTGATTTCTGGGCACATGTCTCAGGAACACAACGGTCTCCCGTGGACGGGGGCGAGAAAATCCTGAAATTCTCTCTCTCTCTCTCTCTCTCTCTCTCCTCTCTCTCTCTCTCTCCTCCCTCTCTATCTATCTGATTCTGGTATATAGGCATATGGGCAGGCAAGATAGCACATATGAGTGAGTGATGGTTATTAAGTTGTTATATATATATAAATATGATACATATACATATATATATGTTATATTATACATATATATATATTATGAAAAAAAGTATTATATACATATATATATATAAATGTGTTATTATATATATATATATATATATTATATATATATATATTATTAATATTAAAGATATTATTATTGATATATATATATATATATATATATATATATTATATATTATTATTATATATACATATATAGATATATATATAAAGTATACATATATATATTATGTTATATACATATATGTTATATTTTAATAATAGTTGCTATATATATAAAGAGTATATAGTATATATATGGTAAGGTATATATATATATTAAGGCGGCGGGAAAGATAGCAGCAGGTAAGTATATATATAAGGGCGCGGTGCGTGTGTGTGTGCGCGTGAAGCAACCGTGTGACCTCAGGCCGTCGGGCAGCATCTGAAGAGAGTTTTGAGAGAATGGCAGAAAGATTCGCAGGTGTTAGAGAGGTTTCGAAAAGTAACCCAGATAAGACTAAGGTTATGTTTGTGGGTATACTCACAGTGAGCAGCTGGAACAAGTGTCTGAGTTTAAAATATTTAGGATATATATTATTATATGGAACGGATGATGTGTGTAGTAGGAAAGTTTAGAATGGCAGGAAGGTGGCTGGTGCAATTAAATCGTTAGTGGATGTAAAGGGACTAAGTGTTTGAGTGCGCTAGGCCCGCAGAGATTGAAGGTATGCAGCCACCATGCGGTGTCATTTGTTACGTTGACGGAGTTTCAGATTGCATTAACAAGTCGCCATACTGGAGTGGCAGTAGGACTACTATGGTCCATCAAGAGGTATAGGTCTAAAGTAATAATGTGTCAGATGGACAATCTTAGGGGTGTTTTAGGTGTGAGAAGAGTTGATAAAATGAGGAATGAAAGCATTAGAGAGTTGTGCGGTAGTAGATAAATGAGAGAATAAATGAGCATGTTTTAGGTGGTTTGGTCCTGTGGAAAGAATGGATGATAGTCGGTTGGTTGTTGAATGTATAGTGGTGAGTGTGTTGGGAATCGAACTGCTGTGACCAAAGAGAAAAGTGGATTGAGTCAGTGTGAATGCCTGAGAAGAATAATGTGATTTTGGAAGTGTAGCCGTGAAAGAAAGGTGCATGATTGTAAAGAGAATGGCGGGCTTTGTGAGGGGTGTGTGTGTTGTGGCCCCCCAGACATGCAAGGGATAAACCCACATTGACGAGATTCCAAAGTGAGGGTCCGTCGCTTTCCCGTGAAGCCCTTGGGTGATTTTTCCGACTGCTACGAGTTCTCACTGTATAAAGAGGATGGTAATGCTGCTTTCTTTTTCGACTTCAGCCTAAGTATTCTTAATACTTTCCTCGTTTCCGGTGCATGTTACGCAATATACCCCCAGTCTTGGGAGAGAGTAGTAAGAGATATAAATTCATATATATATATATGATATATACATATGGTTAAGAGCAGAAAGGTATAGCAGCAGTACATATTGGGTATATACAAGAGATATATATATATATGAGTATATATATATGATATACATATATAAGGCGTTATTACTGTAGGAGTAAAGGAGACTCATTGCTAATGAAAGCAAGTGTTGAACGCGATGAAGCATATATAGCAGCAGCATAGGTGGAAAGGTATAAAGATATGGCGCGGCGAAGTATATATATGGCGGGTTAAGGTTAACATGATGAGCAAAGATATATGAGTTAAATATATATATATAAGAA